>JAVTVY010053829.1:0-27514 GCA_036873755.1 Hanleya hanleyi
GGGTCGCCGTTCTACAATCAGGTGAATGAAGACTCGAAGCTTGGGAAGGATGAAAGGATGACTAGTGGTTTGAAGGTGAAGCTTGAGAACCCTCAATTCTGGCTGACGAGGTTGCCTCTGTCCCGGTTGGAAGATTCCCTCTTTACCTTGGAACTGTCCTTCCTTGTAAGGGCGAACACCCCTCTGAGCATCTAGTTTGGGTTGTCCGAGTTCTGACCTGAGAAAAACCTCCGTGGCGATCTCCTCTGTTAGAGTCGATAAGGCGTCGAAGAATTCCATCTTGGGCCGTGAAAAGGTCAAGGATCCCTCTATGCTTCACGTCTGGATCCTGCATCACCTTGGAAATAGCCGTCAGGAACCAATCAGAGTATGATGTAATTCTGTGTTGTGTCAGCATCATATCTTCCACAGCACAGGCTTGCCTCTGTTGAAGTACCCCCGCTGGTGTGGTGTCCTCGTGAAGTTCAACAGTCTGTCAAGATCCGGTTCAGACTCCGGGCCCTGAACGGTGGATTGTCTCCGTGAAGAGTGTAAGCCCTGTAAGGACCGGGCTCCTGGAGAGATGACGAAGTCTCCAATTGTCGATCCAGTGCGTCGTATAGGTTGGCTGATGCTGGAGATGGTGCGCAGGTTGGCGCAGCTTCCTCCTCAGAAAGGTTTGTTAAAACCGTAAAGAGGTGTCGTAGTAAGTTTTCTCCGTTCCCGGCGAGGTCATCAGGCTGCTTGTCATCGTCGACCACTGGTCTGGGCATCTCTGGAGTCAACGTATGTACCGCCGCTGTCCTGACTTTGAAGGGTAGCATGTCTTATTCTTCTGCCTCCGCCCGACGTAGGAGGTGAATGAGGATGCCGAGGAAGTGGAACGTCGTGCGTGATCCTCATATCGTGTCATCTCACGGGTCTCCGATGAAGGAACTCTATCCTGGTAAGGGGCTGTGAAGCCTGGAGATGATGTTTCTTGACCAGGCTTGCCTTGGAAGGTACCCCTGGAGCAGAAGTCTGTTCCTTGGGGGCAGGTCCAGAATGGTGATCTACGAGTCCCTGTTCATCTCTGGACTTCCGTTCTATCCCGATGCTCCGGGCTATGGTGATGGTGGGTAGACGTCCGCTCCTCGCCATCAATGCTTGTTGACGAGAAACCGGTGAACGGCTTCTCCCTCGTCTGTTGTAAGGTCGCTCCGGGGTAAGGTCCCTATGGTACCGACTCCGGTAGGCTGGACTAGGTGAAGGGGTCCGACGTCTAGGACGGTCCCTCTCTCGATGATGACGTACAGGATAGGAATCTCGGCGTTGTAACGGTGTGCCACTTCGTTTACGAAATCTGCTTGCCGTAGTACCGAGGTATGGCTTCGTTGTACGGGTCCAAGCTGGAGTAGAGGCCGGCTCACGGCGTTCTGGCTGAGTCCGTTCCTCATAAGTCCGTGACTCCTTGGATGTGGAGTCTCGGTGATCTGTATAAGTCCGTTCTGCTTGAGTCCGTGACTTCTCAGGTGTAGGCTCTCGGCGCGCTGGATAGGTCCGTGTGGTATCCTGCTCCGTGATACGGCTCCGGGTCCATAGTATGGCTCCGGGCTGTAGTTTCCTCCCGCGGTGCTCCGGTATCGGAGTCACGGTGGTCTGGATAGGTCCGTGAGGTCTCCATTTCCGTGGTACGGCGCCCTGGATAGGGCCGTGATCTCTGGATAGGGCCGTGATTCCTTGGAATCCCGGTCCCTGTAGGCCTTTGGCTTGTCCGACTCCCGGCGTCCGGTATAGAGCCGTGACTTCGTGGAACCGGTGAGCTGTGCTTGAGCCGGGGTCCCGCTGTAGTGGTGGAGTCCGTGATCTTGATTCTCGGACTGCCTTCTTCGCCGTGTCTCTCTGTGTCTCCGGGGTACGGCGGTTCTTTGGGGACTTGGATGAACGGGAGTTGGTATCCGAGTACTCGCTTTGATCCATGTCTGTGACGGGGCTGTCTAGTAGAGTCCGTGTCAGCACTCTAGCCGGTGCAGTAGAAGTAAACCGTATCGCCGTGGCTTGGGCTTGACTGGTCTGCACTTTGCCTATTCTCTCGGTATCCCGGTAGTCTCTGTAGGCTCTTGGCTTGACGGGGTCTCGGAGTTCTGCATTGGGCTGATCTCTCAGAGCCATGGTCCCGTATGCTGATCTAAAGTCCGTGGTCTGTAGGTGTGGACTCCCAGTGAGACGTAGACTCTCGGCGTACTGGATAAGTCCGAACTTCATAGGTCCGTGTCGTTCTGTCCCGTAGTACGGCTCTGGGCCGTAGTACGGCCTCTGGAAGTAGCCTCTCTCTCCGATGGTCGGGTCCGAGGTGCTCTGCAGTCGGAGTCCCGGCACTCTGAGGTGTCGAGGTCCTTGAAGGCCCAGGGTACAGCTCTGTCCCGGGTCCCGGTTCTCCAGGAGGTCCCGGCTGGCAGGCTTGTCTTTCTTGAGTTGCGGAGACTTGGATGAACGGGAACTGTAATCCGAGGTCTGCCCAGATCCGTAGTTGTAACGGCTCTGGTATAGAGTCCGTAACTCATCTTCTCCGGTGAACTTGAACTAGGCCGTCTTGGGTCTGTAACTTGTTCATCGTCTTAAAAT
Organism: Hanleya hanleyi; assembly: GCA_036873755.1. NCBI lineage: Eukaryota > Metazoa > Mollusca > Polyplacophora > Lepidopleurida > Hanleyidae > Hanleya > Hanleya hanleyi. Next base: position 2,584 of record JAVTVY010053829.1, read on the forward strand.
GTAGCTCCAGGGTACTGCTCCTCGTCGTGGAGCTGTGAACGGCTCCGGTATAGAGTCCGTAACTCATCTTCTCCGGTGAACTTGAACTACGCCGTCTTGGGTCTGTAACTTGTTCACCGTCTTAAAATGTAGCTCCAGGGTACTGTTCTTCGCCGTGGAGCTGTGATCCTGTGTCCGTGATCTGTACTGTTTCACGGGACTGTTGTGAAGATTCCACTGGCACCAGTATCGTTTTCACAGATAAGTTGCTGGTAGGAACTTCGTTTACAGCCAAGTCGTTGAAGAGGGCCTGAGTAGCTTGCTTCTCAGCTGGACGTCTTGTCAGGTCAATGGCCGCTCTCCAGAGTTGACTGCGTCGCCATAGGTGACTGTAAACACACCTTTGAAAACAAAGAAAATGCAAGTCTTTAACTGATTAAAACTGACGACATTATTCGTTCCTATAAATCTTATAGCTGGGCAACTACGTTGGTTCATAATGAACTACGGGAGAGAAAAAATAACCCTAGAGTGCGTCTATAACAATCCAAAAGTTACTGTTTACAGGAGCTCTTCCAAAACAGGTCTTGTCACCAAGACTGCAAGGAAAAAGAGTGATGGACATGCGCGGAGTGCACGCCACCTGGCGGACGATCGACGCAGCGATCAAGGGAGATAATTTTGTTTGCAGGAGATCTCCAAATGGAGGATATTGGCATTTAAGTGATAACAGGTTAAGATTTGGGACACAAACACAAAGGTTATGGTATTCACTAGATCCGGTAAATCAGTAAAGACAAATATTTCTTTTTGTGGGAATACTCTTGATCAAGTAAAGACATATAATTACTTAGGAACAACTTTTCATCAGTCCGGATCTTTCTCAGCTGCAAAACATGATGTATACAAAAAGGGGTTGAAGTCTTATTTTCACCTGATCAAGTCCTTTGGAGTAACCACACCCAGCATAGATACCTCCTTACATGTTTTTGATCATACTGTAAAACCAGCGGCATTATATGGGGCAGAAATTTGGGGTTGTATGAATGGTAAACGATTGCTTCAGAAGGGTGATGGTTATCTTATGAGATCCCTTGAGGACATTCCCTCCGAGAAACTTAATCTTAAATTTTGTAAATATATTTTAGGTGTACACTCTAAAGCCAGTAATGAAGCTGTTCGTGGAGAACTCGGCAGGCTACCAATTACCTTTGATATCCTTAGGTCTCAAGCCCGATATTGGTCAAGAATCGAATCCTTACATGATGATAGCCTTTTAGCTGAGGCTTATTCTTTATCATGTGATCTACATGTATATGGTGAAAGTGCTCAGTCTTGGGTGGGGGATATGGAAGCTTTATTTTCTACTTTGAATATATCTCATTTATCCCCTAGAAATGTTTGTATAAGTCCTAAGTGCTTATCGAAACAAGTATCACGCTGTCTAGCGGAGAAATATCGTTATTTATGGAAATGTCAAATTGAACTCTCTAATTCTTGTGCTAATATGCTTACAGATGTGAAACAGTTTCATAATCAGTTCTCCGGTGTGAAACTTAGGACCTATCAACTTTTTAAGTCTCATTTTCATAGGGAAACCTATCTTAATACTATTAAGTGTGCTGAATATAGACAGGAATTATCTAGATTCAGGCTAAGCTGTCATAGATTATCTATAGAACATGGGCGGTATAATAATACACCTATTAACGATAGAACTTGTTCCTTCTGTCCAAATGAGATCGAAGATGAATTTCATGTATTAATTAATTGTAATAAATATAGTAATATTCGCCTTTCTTTAAACGAAACAGCAAGCAAATCTTGTGCAAATTTTAACTTGTTGTCGTTCCCAAACCAGTTTATCTGGCTGCTTAGCAGTGGTAACTCTGAGGTGTGTTTTGCACTATCAAAATTTATTTGTCATGTTATGGTCTTGCGACGTGAGTCTGAACTTTCCGGGTAGCTTTATTTGTACATGTATTATATAATAACATGTCTCATAAACGCTAGTTAGCCTTTGATCCTCATAATGGTAAACAGATCTCAGTGTTGGAGAAATTTGTAACTTTCTTGTGTGTTGTACATGTTTGTTTGAATCAATTGTATCAAAGAAAGGGGGGGGGTATTGATTGTACGCTCCACGTGGGCACCTGATTGGTTAATAAATTCTATTCTATTCTATTCTATTCTATTCTATTCTTTCAGACGCGCTCGTAACATTCATGACGTGGGGACGTCGGCTTGATCCCCACAGATACGCTCTCGTTATGTTCTAAATTCTAGGATTTTGTGTTCTATCCAATGACCGATCGTACTGCCGAGCGCCCTCCCAGAGCATAGTAGGGAGAACAGGACCGGATAGCTCTGGTTTCGAGATTGGGCCGTCCCACCTCATGTTGACACTGACTGCAACTACAACATGTTGACACTCACATATATTGTTTAGATATCATTATCAACGATGACGGTGACAACGGCGACGACCTCAAAGAAATGATTCTGTGAGGGGATATATCAGCATATACTTACCGATATTTACTGTTGGTCTTCGTTCGTTGCTTCTACAGAACACTTTCGTTTCCAGTAAATGAAAAACCGCTTCTGAAATATAACGCGGGGAATCCCCTAGCCATGTGATTAAATTCAGCCAATGACAATAATGGCTTTTTCTGGGAGCAGCCCATATTGAAAATTTTGCCCATATTGATATAAGCACAGCCCAAGTTTAGTATGATTGAAATTAATGGCAAAATATTTCTGAATCACATGCTTCAAACTTGACAGGATTTTCAACCTTTTTGTCGTATTGGGGACCGTTTCTTAGGAGGGCCTGTGCTTTATATTTCTTGATCCTCGTAATATTGTAAATCAAATGATAGTTTCTGCATCCTCCTGAGGAAGAAAGGTCAGTATAAACTCAAATGTTACTGTAATGTATGGTTGTTTATTGTATTCAGGGTTGGAAATAGAGCAGAAAATCATTATCACCGAGAGCTTTAAATGATCAGCAGCCAAAACCTTTTTGTTCATTCGAAGGCGTTGTGCCATTTTGATCAGTTGATATCCAAATTTGATCAGTTGCTGATCAATGACCCTTGTTTCCATTCCTGGTATTTCTGTGACACAGAACATTATCCAGCCATATTTCCTGAATTACAGGGATTTTCCATTAAATTTCAGGCTACTGCTAAACAGTTCAATTTCAGATTCAGTTCTGGATTCAGTGATGAAAGCCTTGGAATTCAGGAATGGTATCGCATTTCAGATCGAATCCCTGAAAATGAATATGAAAATGGCCTGGACTTTCGGGAATAATTCCTTAAGAGTTTAATTGACATTGTACCGGTAGTGCAAAAATGATCAAAACCCAGACATCACCATGTCTTGAGACGTCTTAATAAGACATGGTGATATCTGGGTATGTATATGAAGGGCCATTCGCACCATAAATCCCCCTTTTGAACGTTTAAACTTTTCAAACGTTTAAACTTGCACCAACTAATCAGATGTCATGAATTGACATTTAGAAGGCGTTTCCTGTCAAAAAGCAAACGTTTCCGGTAGTAATATTCGAGATTTTTAAAAGTTTCCGAGTAAAAGGATAACGTTTCCGGTTGTGATCGTCCAATCAATTTCTTGACTTCTTTCTTACTGTAGACGTTTCCTGCCAAAAGCAAACGTTTCCGGTAGTAATATGCAAAACTTTTAAACGTTTCCGGTTTGGAGTCTATTTCAGCCAATCAAAACCTTCCTTACAAATTAGCGTCTCTTTGGCGCCGGGACAGTTTGCGCGGGACATGATGGCGGACGGCGGGCCGATTGCAAAGACACAATCCAATGTTGAAAGGCTACAAGTTTACCGGCGAATGATTTCTTGAACAATGTGACGATCATCTGCCTGACACAGTTCAAGTTACCTCACGCAGGAGGAAAATGCAGATTGTATGTCCACAAAAAACCGTTGCTCCGCTGTTTGCGCCATGTTGGTAAGATATAATATATGCGCGAATATTTGTGTAAGGGTTATTTTGATTGGTTAAAACAGACTACATACCGGAAACGTTTTGCCAGAGGACATTCACATGTTTTGATGTTGAGGTTTGAATATACACGGTACAAATAAAAAAAAATGATTGGACGATCATAACCGGAACCGGAAACCGGATAACCAACCAGCGCCCGAGTGCAGCGATGTTTCCGCCTGACCGAGCCGTTGCATTTGGATAGGCCAGATGGACAAATTTTGCTGTAAAAATCAAACCCGCTTAATATTTGAAGTCTAGTATTTTAGTATGTATCACAAAATATAGTGTGCCAACATAGACTGTAATTTCAGAATTTTATCGTCTGTAAATCAAAAGATATCGGCAAAAAAACTGATTGAGCCCATTCACTCCTGGGTTAAATATCAACAGCAAATCTTCGCGAGGGAGGCCAACAGGCAGTTGCCTCGAAGGGCCATCTTCATTTTATCAAGCTAATTTCTACGTTTTCACTTTGAACTTGTCTTGATTCATCTGACCACATTCAGTGTTCAAAATCTGAGATGTAAATTTCAACTACGTCCGAACGAGAGACGAGCCAGTCAGAACCTACACGCCGATCGTGTGTAGAGTGACATCATCCTCAAGTAGTGGCGTCATAATGTGTTCCTCCTAATGTGGTGGTGCTGTTGGCCCAATATATAGTCAGCCAACCAATAACGCTCTTCTCTGACACATTTCGAAATTCCAATGGTTTCGAGGTCAGTGACGTCTCGTGTCTATTTCTTAGTTCTTTGAACATTGCAGGCGGCCAGATATATCAAAGGAAGTTCGAAGTGGGAACGTAGAAATTGGCTTGATAAAATGAAGATGCGATGTCCGCGCTGCCCTGTTGGTGTGTAGAAATAAACAAGACCACAATCATGTGTCAAATATACACAACCTTGCCCTTAGCTGAAAGTTAACACTGATGTAGTAAAGGTAATAAAGTTCTTTCAAAAGTTTCTATGTTTCGATATGTACCGTATAGACCAGCACGGGCATATGTCAGAGCTCAGTTTGATCAACCAGCGCCCGTGTGCGGCAATGTTTCGTTTGACTGAGCCGTTACTCTTAACATGTAGTTAGATAAAATGGACAATTGTTGTTGTAAAAATCAAACCACGTTTATTTGAAGTCCGCTATTTGAGTATGAACCGGTAGCACGAATATAATTTGCCAATACATACTGTAGTTTCAGAATTTTATCGTCTGTATATCAAACGACATCCGCAAGAATCCTGATTAGGCCCATGCATTCATTTCTGGGTTGAAGATCAACGGCAATCTTTACGAGGAAGGCTAACCGATCAGCGGTTGCCTCGAAGTCCGCGCTGCCCTGTAGAGAACATAACAGATTTATTAATTTGTAGAGTTAAACGCCACAAGGGCCAAAAGCAATCAGCATATGAAACTTTAAGTAGTGAAAAAAATACAATATGAATGTATATATGTTTATATTTATAGGTATTTTTTCTCGTAATTGTTCTGTGTGTGAAAAGAAAGTTAAGAAAATACTGATCACGATATGGCTGTGTCAAGTTGAATGACAAGCGAGCCGAACCTCTCTAACCCACTCGGCCACCGAATCACTCTACCAGATACTGTGTTTAAAATCTAGTCATTCTTCGCGTATGCTTCGCACATGCGCTTGTTATACCTAGAAGAACTATGACGTCACCTGGTTTGTGATTGATAGTTCCTGCTCTTATCCCCTGCATACCGCTCTTCAGTGCCAGAGGGAGAATTGGGTATGCGGTAAACCCAGGAAGCGAAATATCCCCCGTTCTAGTACTGAATAAGTAACAGACTGTTGTAGCAGTTTCTTACCCCATTTCAGTATGCTTTCATACCTGCGATTTTAGCTCAGCCATCTTGAAAGCGAAAACCTCTTTTGGCACTCTCCGTGTAGTGCTGTTTTGACATATGATTGCGTGGGGAGCGGCATAAAAATGAAGTGTTTTGCTAATTATTCATTAATGGGGCAGAAATAGTGGGCCCAATTCACCGCAGCCTAGCTAATCATGTTCTGCAAACAAAAGTAGGCCTGAACCAGGCCGTTAGTTAAGAGCCTTGTTAACCCTACCTGGCCTGGGGTGGGGCGAAATGCCCCCCCCCCCCCCCCTACCAAACTTTCTGCGCTATCTCCGGAACGACAAAAATAGAGAGCTGAAACTCCGTGACTTTATAGTTTATCATATTGGGGTCAGTTTGAGCTTATTTGCGTGACCCCCCGAGGAGAGGATCATGGATTAATCCAAGATGGCGGCCATGTGGGGCCCCAGAAAAGTGATGTTTTTGTCATATTTTTTCAAAATTTCTGCTTTTCTGCGATGAAAAGTGGGCAAAAACTATTTTATTTCATATCACATCAATATTTACTAATTTATCATGCTATTTTTGCGGAGGAATTGCAGAAATAAAAAATTCGGCAAATCTGACCGAAAAATCGACCAAAAATGCCGTTTTTGAAAATGACGTCACTGTGACGTCATCACGGCGGCCATCTTGGATTTTTTTACATTTTCTGGTAGAGCTTGGCCCAAGGGTATAGTGTGGTAAGTTTCAGCCCCCTAGTTCAAGGGGTAAGAAAAATAATTAGGGGGGGCCATTTCGATCCCCCCCCCCCCCAGGCCACGACAGGTCCCAAAAAGCCCAGGCCAGATAGGGTTAAGATACAACGTTCTTTTTTTTTAAATAATTGAACATCGCTTTTAATCGAAATCAAAACGTCACACACATCAATAGCCGGGTGGAATCAAATACCATTATATCGAGTATGTTTGACAAAGACGATTAGCCTGGTATTATGTTTATGAGATGATGTTTTGGTTCTGGGCTACATGAATAATTGAATTCTGGCAGCGGTGTTCAGTCTGGTATAATGAGAGGCAACACTTTGGGAGGTTGAGACTTTCAAATAACTTTCAACCTTAGCTGTATAACTCACGGGAGGATTTATTTAGATAAATAAAAATAGAAATATAATACACATACAGCAAAATAAAATATAGATAGTATAATATCCATTGCTCATGTTGCTCAGACAAAAACCAACTGATGTTTTATATGTATATTTTTTTCGAATATAGATTTAGTTACAAGCGACTGGTCCGTCATTCATAATTCAGCCGTCGTCCATTAAAGAATACCTTGGTCTACAGCAGGTCTCCGGGCGGACTGGTAGTTGTCCAACTAAGGAGGGAGTACGTACTTTAACGCCTGGGGGGGCGGAAGTGCCCCTCCCCCACCGAGTGAATTTTTCTCTGCTGCTCCGAAACGACAAAACCTAGGAGGCTGAAACTTGGTGACTTTTAAGCTTATCTTATTTGGGTCATTTTGAGCCTATTTTCATATACCCCCGGGCAGAGGATCATGGGTAAAGTCAAAATGGCGGCCATGTGGTATCCGCGAAAGTCGTGTTTTCCAATCTTTTCGCTCCATTTCTTCACATTTCCCTTGTCTATAAGGCCTTGAAAGTATTTTATTTATGCAAAACTAATTATTCTATATTTTATTTGAATATTTTCGAGAGAAAAATCGCAAAAATAAAATTTCGAAAAATCGACCCCAAAAAGGCCAAAATATGGCTTCCGAGAAGTCACGGTGACGTTATCATGGCGGCCATCTTGGTTTTTTAGATTTCCCGGTAGAGCTTGGACCAAAGATACTGTGTGGTAAGTTTCAGCGCTCTAGCCTTAGTGGCAGAGAAAATATATAGGGGGGCACTTTCCGCCCCCCAGCCTGCGATACACCCCAAATCGCCCAGGCCAGATAGGGTTAACCTGTTTGATGGAAAACAGCATACAACAGAGTGATATTCGGTTATGCCGTCCACATTTGTTTCCTTGTTTCCCGACGCCCGAACCTCATTTTACTTACCGCCCGTTTTTCTTTTACTGTTATTTTTTTTTTTTTATTGGCTGTTTTCCTACTTCGATGCGCTTTCCAAGCGTAATTTCTCTGAAATCAGTAAAGTGATTAAGCCAAACTCATTTCGTTCAGCAACCTTGAAGACATAAAATCTCAAGATGGACATGATGGAAATTACAAAACTCAAAAAGTAACATGCTCCCTGGAAAAAACGTCAGGACATGTCACTTTGCTTAAACATTATCAAACATTGCAGCCGAATGATGTCGGCTCAAATTTATATCAATACAGAGTGATGAATAATGAAAAGTAAGACACCGCCCGCATCACTTTGGAAAAACAGTCTGACTGGAACAAGGAACCAAGTGTCAATAGCCTTATGACAGAGACATCAACTCGTGGAAAATAACATAGGCTAGTCGGTTCAAGTTTTATGACCGGCATATCTACTCATAGAGGTGAACGTATAGATACAGCCACCATCTGTTGATAGTCTCACGAATTATCTAACCTTGTCAATGAAATAGGCCTATATTATGACTGAATATTCAAGAGTGTATAGCAGTGTTCTAAGCCCGGTGTAGCTGGAGTCTATATTTGGTGAGTAACTCCACCATGGATACAAAGTTCACCTCTGGTCTCTGTAACACTTGACTATTCAGTTTTCTATCTCGTATAATTGAAAGAAGGAAGGTGGAAAGCTTTAAATCTCTCTCGCCGTCCAGCGTTATATCTTGTAAATTTTACAGTAGAAAGATGGAAAGCTTTCCATCGCTCCTGTATTCGAACTTTCCATCTCGCAAAATTGAAAGTAGGAAGATGGAAAATTCTACATCGCTCCCGTATTCCAGATTTCCAGGATGAATTTAGGATATACAGGATTTTTTTTCTTATCAATGCCGTATGTCTGGTATGGTACAAGGTTTTTCGGGGAGAAGATGATCAATTTTAATGAGACGTTCATATATCACAGATTTGGAGAAATGGAGCTTTCCAGCTTTTTACTTTTAATTTGCAAAATGGAAAGCTGAATTGTCAAGTGTTACGCGAACCACCTATATTATTATTTTTTCTATGCGCTTGACGTCCTCCCATCCATGTCCGTATGTGCATGTCGTCTGTTTTTCCTATACACGTGTACATGTATGTCTTTGATGTCTGCTCCTCCTTTGCAGGCCTGGTGTCTGTCTCGCATTACAACATTTTCGACGTTTGCACCGATCAACTGCAAACGTTTGTTCTAACATTATTTGCCTATTGCTCCACAGTAATAGTATAAGAGTGAATCTAGTCTTATTAACCTACTTTTGAGGAGGTTTTGGGGACATCACGTGACGATCACGTGATCGTAGGGGTCAAGGTCACTATAGTTCCGTCATGTGACCGAAAATGCCCTTTGGGGGTATGTATTCCTCCACGGTGATGCGGTCGCTTCCGGTTCCAGGAACAAGCTTACGCGAAGAGAAAGTTCTCCCGAGACTTCAAATACGAAGGTTTTCGTGAGAATCAATTTGAATGTTTCGGCAATGCCCGAGAATGTCCGGTCATCTCCGGCAATCTCCGGGAATCTTCCGTCTCCGGGAGAATATATAACCTTTATCTGCCCTTCCGAAGTATCCAGGGAATGCACAGGGTCCCCGACAATATCGCCATCTATTTGCCCAGCATAAATGGCAAGTGGGGAACTCTCAGTTTCTCCATACAGCGGGAGAAATGAAAGGGTCCCAGCGGGAATTGAACCCGGGTCGCTTTATCTAGAGGCAGACACATTATGGTCGATGCTTCATGTAGGAACTAGTTTGGTTCTTTGTGTCGTTGAAAAGGCACAGGTCTAGACACATTGTTGTCCCCAAACTTGGCTATTGTATGCATTGTCTCGTGATTCTTACATAAAGTATGAACCCACATTATCCATTACACCACGAGTCATATACTACAAACCAAGGTTGAAAATAGAATATATATATATATATATCTCTACCAGAGGGCCGATCTCTATATACAGTCTATACTGGCACACTGGACAATGTTGAACCTAATGGGAAACCCACACATGCTCATTGCGGTATGGGTTGTAGGATGTTTTTTTTTTTCGTCTCACCACGTAGAACACGATGGGAGGGGTCTTGAAGCTAAGCGATGAAATGTTTTGAAAAAGTCACTGTACGCATGCGCAGTGGGTAAGTAGCGCCGGGTGGACGTTTTGGGGGCGAGCGGGGCCCATAATGATCCGATGGGGTCGAGTGAGGTGTCATCGTGAAGCACACGTGAGGGAGCATCCGACGGGATGGATGTGACGTGGAATTGACGTCGTTCTGCGAATGCGCAGTAGAGAAAGTGTATTGGAATGGACGTTTTGGGGTCTAGGTGGACACCTAGTGCTTCGATTGGGTCGTATGAGGTGTTTTTGTGAAGCACCCGTGAGAGTCCATCCGACTGCATGGGTGTATCGTCTGTTTTCAACATTCTGCACATGCGCAGACAGGGAATTGTTAGAAGAGGGCATGGGAAGGGACGTTTTGGAGTCGAGGTGGGCCACTCTTGGTCAAAATGGGTCTTGGGAGGTATCAATGTGAGTGAGTGAATAGGATTTAACGTCGTTTTCAACATTGTTTCAGTATCAATGTGAAGCTCCCGTGAGGGAGCGTCCGATTGGATGGGTGTGACGTAAAAGTGACGAGAGTCTGCGCATGAGCAGTAGAGAAAGTGTATGGAAATAGACGTTTTGGTGCCGAGATGGGCCAATATTGGTCTGATTGTGTCGTATGAGCTGTCACCGTGAAGCATTCATGAGGGTCCCTCCGACGGTATGGGTGTCTAGTCCGTTTCAGCATTCTGCGCATGCACAGACAGGGTATTGTGGGAAAAGGGCATGGGATGGGAAGTTTTGGGTCGAGGTGGGCCACTCTTGGTCCGAATGGGTCGTGGGAGGTACCAATGTGAAGTACTCCTGACGGAGCATGCGATTGGTTAAGTGTAACGTGGAACGGATGTCATTCTGTGCAAGCGCAGTAGAGAGGGTATTGGAATGGACGTTTTGGGGTCTAGGTGGACCCATGGTGGTCCGATTGGGTCGTATGAGGTGTCATCGTGAAGCACTCGTGACGGCTTGGACAGGATCAGCCAACATTGCGTCTGATACGCGGACAGGAGCATACATGTACGAGAGTTGTAAACATACCCATAGTGGCTCCACAAGCTTGGGTGTGTTGTGACGAAAGGGATAAAAAAATGGGTAATACTCAATGTTCCTGTTGTTCTTGATGTGTCTTGATTGTGTTTATAGTGAATGTGTCTGACCATATTGTTCCGACGAGAGAAAGTTCTCTGAGAGAACGTAATTCGACAGTGTGTATGGTTGGACTCAAACACAAACACACAAACACGCGCGCGCGCATACACACACACACGCACACACACACACAGGCACACACTTCCTGTAACCGGTATCCTACAGGGGAAATAACTACCAGGTAGTCAGACCGAACCTGGTCCTTTTCTCAACTACTTGCACATGCGCACCTCCGAAACTGCCCTTTCTCTACTACTAACCGATTGCGTATGCGTTGAATAACGTGACTTCCAATAGCAACCACCCCAGTCGGACTCTACCGCATAAGTGCTTCATCCACGACAGCGCATGCGTAGAATGAATCGACTCACACTACAAATGACACCAGCCTGATTCGCTCCCATGAGTGCCCCAGCAAGACACCAACACGACCCATTCGGACCACAGTCGGTTCAAATGCTCTTCCCTATGGGTTAATGTATAGGGAAACACATGTCTCCAACGCTGCGCTGATTGGTGGAGAGAACAACGTAGGAGAGTTCTCTTGTGGGCGGGGGATTATAAAACAGGCGGTAGTTTCCAGATTTCCAGATCCACAGCCGCTATATTCTCTTGCACGACTCGCCAGAAGCAGTTTACTCGTCTAGACAGTTTACGAAGCCGCGAGGCCTCCACCCACAACGGTGCACGGTATACTTGTATAACCTGTGCACGGTCATTTAATCGGGAGGATCATTTACTGCCCCATGACAGGGCACTCCACGAGGGTTCGACGGAACAATGTAACGATTGTGGTCGACTCTTCAAACGACCCATTCAGTTAAGACAGCACGAACGTTTGATTCATGCCCCGTCACCATGGCATGAGCGACAACTTTCCACTAAAGAGGCACACAGGAGAGTCAGACCCAGTGAAGATGAGCCCGGGGAGACGAATGCCACTGGTGATCACGGAGAGCCCGCCTATACCCACAGTTCAGAAGAGCCTGGATACCCAACCGACCCCTAGCCACAACTGTTCCTATCAATAATACCTTCGGATGATAGTCACACATGGCGTTCATTGGTCTCCGTGTGCTATAACCCGTACCGAATAAAAGTTCATTTTGGTGCTCCTTACCTGTTATTTTCGGAAAGCTAATTCCTTCTTTCCCACGCTTGTCGCTTTTATTAAAGTTTCCGGTGCTAGGGATCAGCTGTACACGGGCCGTTTTCACATCGACCCGGACATTCTTCATGTTACGGTAGACGCCATATTGCGTATATTTGGGCCACTACGCATGCGCAGTTACACAATATGGCGTCTACCGTAACATGGAGAAAGTCAGGGTCGATGTGAAAACGGCCCGTGTACAGCTGATCACTAGCGCCGGAAACTTTAATAAAAGCGACAAGCGTGGGAAAGAAGGAATTAGCTTCCCGAAAATAACAGGTAAGGAGCATCAAAATGAATTTTTATACGGTACGGGTTATAGCACACGGAGATCAATGAACGCAATGTGTGACTATCATCCGAAGGTATTATTGATAGGAACAGTTGTGGATAGCCGGCCCCTAGCGTTACTGATCCCAGTCATACGCCTGACAACAACGAACATTTTCTGGACGAGCCCATAAATGTTCCTAGCGATCTGTTACCTGAAGACCATCCAGTGAGTGACATCTATCGACGACATTGGCCCATGATCCGGCTCTGTTTGCACTGTCATCGCCCTATATTGGACTTGTACAATTTCCGGTTAGAGGATAACACCCGCATCCCCCACTTCGCCTATACTATTTTTGAGGACCATGCTACAGCCTTGAAATTAAATCTCACCTTTGGGTATTTATTTGGGTATACTTTCACCCCAGTCACAATACCCTCGTGTTCGACCAGCTCTTTACCATTACAGATCGTATGTCCCTGGATACGGTACTGGACCAAATGGAGACCTTGGATAGTTTGGAATGGGCCCGACAACAACGCCACAACACCAAATGGCAGGTGGAGATGACAACGAATGTTACATTTTACTTGACTAAAATGATCGACCTCGGCTGAACGGATTCACCCATGCACCGATGAATACCATAACCTGCCGTATATACTCTATTTGTCTGCATGCTGATTGTTGACTTGAGCTCTGTAAACACTTGTACCTAATGTTACGGTGCGTTAAATAATAAAACATGGTGTTTGATATTTTAATTGTTTTTCTGTGAACATAATAAACATACTCAGGGCGACTCCCCCAGCCTGGGCATGATGTAACATTGGGAATAATAAACTATATATTAACATTGCCATTGCTATTCACGACAACCGCTATCCGCTATACTTGGATGAAATATATACCCCCAGATGTGATATTGTGCCCTTGTGCCCTTCCAAACTGTCCTTTTTCTACCACTCCACGACTGCGCATGTGCAGAATGACTACTGACGTCAGTTCCATAACTCAACCACTCCAGTCGAAGCCAAGTGTGCTTCAACCCGTCCATTCATACCAATATTGGGCCATCTCGACCCCATAACGTCCCTTCCAATGCCCTTTCCCCACAATTCTGTGTCTGCGTGTGCGGGCCCTATACCCTTACTTCCACGACATACCCGTCCAGTCGCAGTCTACTCGATGAACGCTTCACTATGGCACCTCCCACGTCCCAATCGGAGCAATAGACGCATTTGGACCAAGAATGGTCTCTCAATCGCTCAAACATACCCCTGCGCATCTCCAGAATGACCACTTTACTTACTATACCCCAACTACCCATGCGCAGACTGGCGCGACTTCCAATAAGAAAACACGCCCGTCTGACTCTACCCTACGAAAGCTTCACCAGGATACCCCAACCGGGCCACTTGAACCAAAGATGGGCGCCTTGATTGCCCAAATATGTCATTGCCCACGCCCAAAATGACCGATTCGACTACCAACAAACACCATACCATTCTTCGTCTACATGCAGAGAGCTACAAGATGACACCTCATCGACGCATTCGAACCAAGGATGGTAACTCTCTACCCCAAAACGTCCCTTCCCACACCCTTTTCCCACAATTCTCTGTCTGCGCATGAGCAGAATGTTGAAAACGGACGGCACATTAGTCCAGCCGGATGGACCCTCACGAATGCTCTACGATGACACCTCATACGACCCAAGCGAACCACCAGGGGTCCACCTAGACCCCGAAACATCCATTCCAATAAACTTTCTCTACTGCGCGTGCCCAAAATGACGGCCGTTCCACGTCACACTTATCCAGTCGGATGCTCCATCACGAGAGCTTCACATTGATACCTTTCGCGGCCCATTCGGACCAAGAGTGGCCCACCTCGACCCCAAAACGTCCCTTCCCATGCCATTTTCCCACAATTTCCTGTCTGCGCATGCGCAGAATGCTGAAAACGGACTAGCCACCCATCCCATCGAATGGAACCTCACGAATGCTTCACGATGACAGCTCATAATACCCAATATTGGCCCATCTCGACCTCAAAACGTCTATTTCCATACACTTTCTCTACTGCGCATGCGCAGACTCTCGTTAGCTTTACGTCACACCCATCCAGTCGGATGTCCCCTAAGGAGAGCCTCACATTGATACCTCCCACGACCCATTCGGACCAAGAGTGGTCCACCTCGACCCCAAAACGTCCCTTCCCATGCCTTTTTCCAACAATTTCCTGTCAGCACATGCGCAGAATGTTGAAAACAGACGATACACTAGCCCAGTCGGGTGGACTCTCACGAATGCTTCACGATGACACCTCATACGACTCAATCGAACCACCAGGAGTTCACCTAGACCCCAAAACGTCCATTTCAATACCCTTTTTCTACTGCGCATGCGTAGAATGACGCCAGTTCCACGTCACACCAATCCCGTCCGATGCTCCCTCACGTATGCTTCACGATGACAACTGTGTTGACCCATCGGACCATTAGGTGCCTCGCTCGCTCCCAAAACGTCCACCCAGCGCTGCTTACGCACTGCGCATGCGTATAGTGACTTTTACAAAAAAAATCACCGCTTAGCTTCAAGACCCCTCCCATGGTGTTCTACGTGGTTAGGCGAAAAAACAAGGTCCCACAACCCCCTCTGCAATGAGCATGCGTGGGTTTCCCATTAGGTTCAACATTGTCCAGTGCGCAAGTATGGGTCGTATAGTGATCGGCCCTCTGGTAGATATATATATATATATGCTATTTTCAACCTTGGTTTGTAGTATATGACTCGTGTCTGCCACTAGATAAAGCAACCCGGGTTCAATTCCCGCTGGGACCCTTTCGTCTCCCGCAGTATGGAAAAACTGAGGGTTCCCCACTTGTCATTTATACTGGACAAATAGATGGCGATATTGTCGGGGACCCTGTGCATTCCCTGGATACTTCGGAAGGGCAGATAAAGGTTATATATTCTCCCGGAGAGGGCCGAACATTGTCGAGATGACCGTATATTTCCGGAGATGACCGAAGATTCCTGGAGATTGACGGAGATGACCGGACATTCCCGGACATTGCCGGGACATTCAAGATGATTCTCACGAAAACCCTCGTATTTGAAGTCTCGGGACTAATTTCTCTTCGCGGAGGCTTGTTCCAGGAACCGGAAGCGACCGCATCACCGCTGGACCGCATCACCGCGGATGAATACATGTCTCCAAAGGTCATTTCCGGTCACGTGACGGAACTATAGTGACCTAGACCTCTACGATCACGTGATCGTCACGTGATCTCCCCGTGACCTCCTCAAAAGTAGGTCAATAAGACTAGATTCACTCTTATACTACTACTTACACATCATTGCTCCCTCACTCAAGTCACGGCCTGTGAACGATTCGGTATATCATCTCCATACACGGGCTAGAATGGGAAAAATTCATATATAACGAATTCTGCTTTCCAGGTGTAGCATGATCAATAAAGGCGGTATCTCAAGGGACGTTTTCGTCTTGTGTCTGTGTCTTCTGATCAGCTGTCTGTCGGGTACATATGGTAAGTGAGTACTTGTAATGCAGTATGCCTACAGTTAGCTCTAATTCGATATGTAAGTCTATGTATGCCGGAGTTGAAGAGATGTCATACCCTCAGCGTTCCGAATCCTCACAGAGAATATGAGGATAACGCCGGCCTGTGATCAAGAGTTCCGACCATCTTCAGTGTCTTTAGCCCCATATCCCCAGAGTTTCACCCTTGCTCAGAGTTCCACCCAGAGCTCCTGGGTGTCTGTTTTCGGTTGGACAATATAATTGTACTAAATTCGTCGAGATAATTGAGGATCACAAAACATATTCAACTGGAGCCAGATCTACAAGGCCGCTATGGTGACGGGAGATAATAAACCTGAGCCGTTGACCCATCAGAGAGACCTACTGTCACCTATGGCAAGACAATGTTTTTTATTACGAATTTCCGATATCCCGATATCGGAAATTGAATTCAGGGTAACGGAATTTCTAATTTCCGATATGGGAAATTCAATTTCCGATCTGGGAAATTAGAATTTCCGATATCGGAAATTCATTGACAATTTCCGATATCGGAAATAGAATTTCCAATATCGGGAATTCAATTTCCGATATCGGAAATTGTCACTGAATTCCCGATATCGGAAATGAAAGCTCTGGAAACTTTACGATAACTGTTCCCTCCCTAATTAGCCTCTCTCTGAACATTGTGTAATACCCCGGGATGGTGACAAATAACATGGCTACTAAATAACTAAATAACATGCCGAAAGCGGAGATCGGCGCGCTTTTCACTTACGCGCATGCTTCCGTTCTGGGGAGTAATCGTTTGGACCGTGCCTCAACAAAGCAACCCAAAATTTCCGATATCGGAAATTCAGTGACAATTTCCGATATCGGAAATTGAATTTTCGATATCGGGAATTGAATTTCCGATTTCGGGAATTGTCTCCGAATTGTCTTCTTAAATGCAGTCTTAAGCAGATGTATTATAAATTGAAAAGGTTTCTCGTACGTTTAGCAAGTAGTTGGCTGTGCATACGTTACGGTATTTTCAATTCAGAAAGTTTTATACTGTTGACCACTTCTCTCTTGCAGGAAACTTGCCTATGTTTATGTATGCTATGATCGTCTTTTTGAATTTGGTGCTAATATTGTTATATGGAACATGGAATAGGTCTTTGGAATATGGACGCGGATATTCTGTAATGGACGACGGTTTCATTATGAATGACGGACCAGACGCTTGTAATTATATACCCTCCAAATCATGGTCGAGCAGATGCCCAAATATAACAAGTTCGGTCATCCTCATATTTAATAATGTCTTAATATTCAATATATATCAAAATTATTAAACAGAACATTGGGCTGCATGTCGGACTAGGCCATCCTGTTTTAAATTAATATTTGCCGTAATGTTTTAACATTCAATACATACCAAAATTGACGTTCATATAGTTAGACCGCGGTTCGCAGTTCGCAGTTCGTTATTCTAGGAGACCAGCAATTATTTCTTCAGATATGGAAATCTGTCATTTTTTTTACTATGAGTACTTTGAACTCCAAGCTCTGCATAGCAAGAGAGAATGTCATGCTCTATAGCTTTGCATATTCATATCCCAAATCAGACGCCAGGGGGCGCTGCTAGGGGTGCTGCTATGAGTAGCTGAATGACTGGTCCCGAATAACGAGCTGCGAATCGCGGTCTAACTTTATGAACGTCAAAATTGTTAAATATCACTGCATGTAGGACTAGCTGGTTTTATATTTTGCACTTTTGAAGATGGCCTTTTCTAGCCCACAGCCGACTGTTATGAGAGAGTGCAGTTTACATCCCGTCTACATGTTCAAGTGCCTGTGTTAAACCTATTGTCTACGGCAAACACGAGTATCTATGATGGCCGATAGGGTCCATCGCTGCGTACGTTTAGTTTGTGGCATGCGAAGGGGCGAAGGGGCGAAGGGGCGAAGGAGCTATGCGAAGGGGCGAAGGGACGATGCGAAGGGGCGAAGGCGTGATGCGATGCAAAAATAGCGATGCGAAGCGGCTATGCGAAGGGGCGAAGGCGCGATGCGATGCAAAAATAGCGGCTATGCGAAGAGGCTATGGGAAGGGGCGAAGGGGCTATGCGAAGGGGCGAAGGGGCTATGCGAAGGGACGAAGGGGCTATGCGAAGGGACGAAGGGGCTATGCGAAGCTGCGAAGGGGCTATGCGAAGGGGCGAAGGGACGATGGAGCGAAGGGGCGATGGAGCGAAGGGGCGATGGAGCGAAGGGGCGATGGAGCGATGGAGCGAAGGGGCGATGGAGCGATGGAGCGAAGGGGCGATGTGACGACACTGATCTGGATTTGCGCTTGTCTGAATGACAACGAGGGTTATTTGGTCCGTGTAACACTTGACAATTCAGCTTTTCATCTTGCAAAATTGAAAGTAGAAAGATGGAAAGCTCTACATCGCTCCCGTATTCCAGCTTTCCATCTCGCAAAATTGAAAGTAGAAAGATGGAAAACTCTACATCGCTCCCGTATTCCAGCTTTCCAAAATGAGTTTATGTCATATAGAAATACGAGAGTGATACTTTATTAAAATTGATCTGGTTTCTCCAAACTTACAACATTTGCATTTACGACAAATGTATGCGTGCACCTTGCACAGTTCAATTTTCGTTTTATTTTTGGTTTTGGTTTCGCAAAATCAAAAATTGAAATTTGACCGTCAATGAGATTACAAAAACAAAAAACGAAAATTGAAATTTGTCAGTCAATTTTCAATTTTCGTTTTTGTTTGTTTGTTCGTTTATTCACCAGATAAAACATATGTACCGTAAAGTTGAAATTTATACACATACATCATGGAAACCTGGCGGGATGAAAACCCCAAAGGGCTTGTAATGTCCCAAGTAATATAAAAATGAATATTTAAAGACAGATTTATACTGGATTTAGATAAACAAGACTGGGTGAAGATTACGTATAAATTCGGTGAATAAACAGAATTCATAAATGAACGATGGGCATTTGTTTGCTATATAACATATTCCTGAGTCGGTGAGAGCCTTATACATTAAGTAAATATTCTTTCAGTTGTTATTTGAATAGTGATATGGATTCACATGACTTTAAGGTTGACGGCACCTTGTTCCATTCTTTTGGAGCAATGATTTTAGGAGTATGTAAAGAAAGATTTGTCCGATAGAAAGGTTGATATAAATTATACAAATGACCACGCGTAGGGTAGGCGTGCAAGTAGTATATAGTACCATTTACAGAGCCCATTGACCTCATTTCGACCACATTTCAAGGTCACAGAGGTCAAGTGCAGTATAGTTCCGGCAGAATGACCAAAAAGCTACCTCCAGCACAGGAGAGTTCCAAATTTGCATATCACGTGACCCAAGTCAAAGATGTATTCATCGGTCATGTGATGCGGTCATGTCTGGCGGTGATTCGGTCGCGGAAAAAAGCTTCCGCGGAGAAAAAGTAGTCCCTAGATAAAATGGTCCGATTGGGTCGAGTGAGGTATCAAAGTGAAGCTTAGGTGAAGGGGCATCTAATGAGCTGGGTGTGGGATTGAAATATCGGCATTGTGCGCATGCGCGGTGGCCCAAGGGTATGAAAATAGACGTTTTGGAGCTAAGGGAGCCCCTAATGGTCCGATGGAGTTGTATGAGGTATCAAAGTGAAGCCTAGGTGGAGGGGTATTTGATGGCTGGGTGGGTGCATGTAAAAATTTTCCTGAAAAAATACGGAATACGGACTTTATCCTAAATTACGGGAAAATGCCTATATGGGGTATGGGAGGTATAGGATCAATGTTTGTCCCCCTGGGAAACCTACTTCTATACATTTGCGGTATGGTTGTTTGGATTTGTTTTTCACGTCTCGTCAAGACAAACATGATAGGAAGTGTCCCGGCACGAAACGGTGAAATTTTTGAAAAAGTACGATATAGCCCCATATAGTCCCATACTGGGGGTATAGGATCATTGTTTGTCCCCCTGGGAAACGTACTTCTATACATTTGCGGTAGGGTTGTGGGGTCTCGTTTTCTTAGTCTCGTCATTTAGAACATGATAGGAAGTGTCCCGGGGCGAATCGGTGAAATTTTTGAAAAAGTACGATATTGCCCCATATAGACATATATATATAAATATATATTCCCATACTGGGGGTATAGGTTCAATGTTTATCCTACTGGGAAACCTACTTCTACACATTTGCGGGAGGGTTGTGGGGTCTCGTTTTTCACGTCTCGACATTTAGAACATGATAGGAAGGGTCGCGGAGCGCATCGGTGAAATTTTTGAAAAAAGTCACCAAGGCATGGGTAGGCCCATAGGCCTATATACTGCATGGCTATGGGCTATAGACCCATAC
Organism: Hanleya hanleyi; assembly: GCA_036873755.1. Taxonomy (NCBI): domain Eukaryota; kingdom Metazoa; phylum Mollusca; class Polyplacophora; order Lepidopleurida; family Hanleyidae; genus Hanleya; species Hanleya hanleyi. The sequence goes on from JAVTVY010053829.1 coordinate 23,089, forward strand.
GGGGTGGACATGTTGGAGTCTAGGTGAGCCCCTAATGATCGTATGAGGTCGTATGAGGTCTTATTTTGAAGCTCTCATGCAGGAGCATCCGACTAGGCTAATGGTTCGTCCGTGTTCAATAGTCTGCGCATGCGCAGACTGGCCCGTAGTATAGAAAGTAGGCATTTTGGGTGCTATGTAGGGGTGTGTTTAGGATAGAGATGGGCCATTCACGGTTCGAATGGGTCGTGTGAGGTGTCAAGGTGAAGCTTGTGTGGGGTAGAGTCAGAATGGTGGTGGTATTTTGAATGCAAGTCGCGTTAATCTGCGCATGCGCAGTTGGTTGTAGTAAGTAAAGTGGCCATTTTGGGGCAGTGAAGGAAGGTATTTGGGATCGAGATGGGCTATTCACGGTTCGAATGCGTCCTGGAAGGTGTTATCTTGTAGTTCTCGGGGTGTACATTCCGATTTGAGGGATGTCCGTGTCATCTGTGACGTCATTGATGACGTCATCGGTACGAGTAGTAGCGAAAGTGGCCATTGCGAAAGTGGCCATTTTCGGGCAGTACATGAAGGTATTTGGGGTCGAGATGGGCTATTCACGGTTCGAATGCGTCCTGGAAGGTGTCATCTTGTAGTTCTCGGGGTGTACATTCCGATTTAAGGGATGTCCGCGTCATCTGTGACGTCATCAGTGACGTCATCAGGACGAGTAGTAGCGAAAGGGGCCATTTTCGGGCAGTACATGAAGGTATTTGGGGTAGAGAGGGACCATCCTTGGTTCGAATGGGTCGTGGAGGGTGTCAAAGTGAAGCTTGTGTGGGGTAGAGTCAGAATGATGTGTTTTTGAATGCAAGTCGCGTTAATCTGCGCATGCGCAGTTGGTTGTAGTAAGTAAAGTGGCCATTTTGGGGCAGTGAAGGAAGGTATTTGGGGTCCAGATGGGCTATTCACGGTTCGAATGCGTCCTGGAAGGTGTCATCTTGTAGTTCTCGGGGTGTACATTCCGATTTGAGGGATGTTCGCGTCATCTGTGACGTCATCGGTGACGTCATCGGTACGAGTAGTAGCGAAAGTGGACATTTTCGGGCAGTACATGAAGGTATTTGGGATCGAGATGGGCTATTCACGGTTCGAATGCGTCCTGGAAGGTGTCATCTTGTAGTTCTCGGTGTGTACCTTCCGATTTGGGGGATGTTCGCGTCATCTGTGACGTCATCGGTGACGTCATCGGTACGAGTAGTAGCGAAAGTGGACATTTTCGGGCAGTACATGAAGGTATTTGGGATCGAGATGGGCTATTCACGGTTCGAATGCGTCCTGGAAGGTGTCATCTTGTAGTTCTCGGGGTGTACATTTCCGATTTGAGGGATGTCCGCGTCATCTGTGACGTCATCGGTGACGTCATCGGTACGAGTAATAGCGAAAGTGGACATTTTCGGGCAGTACATGAAGGTATTTGGGGTCGAGATGGGCTATTCACGGTTCGAATGCGTCCTGGAAGGTGTCATCTTGTAGTTCTCGGGGTGTACATTCCGAATTGAGGCATGTCCGAAGCATCTGTGACGTCATCGATGACGTCATCAGTAGGAGTATTAGCGAAAGTGAGCCTTTTGGGGCAGTGCAGGAAGGTATTTGGTGTAGAGATGGACCATCCGCGTTGCGAATGCGTCGTGTGGGGTGTCATGTTGTAGCTCTCGGAGTATAGACCCTGATTTCAGGGATAGTTATAGCATCTGTGACGTCATTGGTGACGTCATTAGTACAAGTTGTAGCGAAAGTGGACATTTTTTAGCAGTGAAGGATGTTATTTGGTGTAGAGATGGACCATCCGCGGTCCAAATGGACCGTGTGAGGTGTCATCTTGTAGCAACGCCCACCAACACCATTCTTAATGCTTCAACGCCCTGGTGAAATAGCTCAGAAGCTCTGATATTCCATGGAATTGTCACTAATTCTTCGAAATGCAGTGATGCCCGTCAACGCCCGTCGTTACACCTTAACACTCTAACATAACGCCATGATATAGACCAGAGAGAGAACAACAACAGCAACAACAACAAGGATGACACATGAGAGAACAACAACAAGAAGAAGAAGTTTTTTTCATATAGTTTATTCTCCCCAATGTTACATCATACCCACGCTGGGTATGCAGTGGTCCAATGGGGTCGAGTGAGGTCTTATTTTGAAGCTCTCGTGCAGCAGCATCCGTCTGGGCTAATGGTTCGTCCGTGTTCAATAGTCTGCGCATGCGCAGTCTGGCCGTAGTATAGAAAACAGGCATTTTGGGTGCTATGTAGGGGTGTGTTTGGGTTAGAGATGGGTTAATCACGGTTCGAATGGGTCGTGTGAGGTGTCAAAGTGAAGCTTGTGTGGGGTAGAGTCAGAATGGTGTGTTTTTGAATGCAAGTCGCGTCAATCTGCGCATGCGCAGTTGGTTGTATTAAGTAAAGTGGCCATTTTGGGGCAGTACATGAAGGTGTTTGGGGTAGAGATGGACCGCTATGGGTCCGAATGGGTCGTGGAGGGTGTCAAAGTGAAGCTTGTGTGGGGTAGAGTCAGAATGGCGTGTTTTTGAATGCAAGTCGCGTCAATCTGCGCAGGCGCAGTTGGTTGTAGTAAGTAAAGTGGCCATTTTCGGGCAGTACATGAAGGTATTTGGGATCGAGATGGGCTATTCACGGTTCGAATGCGTCCTGGAAGGTGTCATCTTGTAGTTCTCGGGGTGTACATTCCGATTTGAGGGATGTTCGCGTCATCTGTGACGTCATCGGTGACGTCATCGGTACGAGTAGTAGCGAAAGTGGACATTTTCGGGCAGTACATGAAGGTATTTGGGATCGAGATGGGCTATTCACGGTTCGAATGCGTCCTGGAAGGTGTCATCTTGTAGTTCTCGGGGTGTACATTCCGATTTGAGGGATGTTCGCGTCATCTGTGACGTCATCGGTGACGTCATCGGTACGAGTAGTAGCGAAAGTGGACATTTTCGGGCAGTACATGAAGGTATTTGGGGTCGAGATGGGCTATTCATGGTTCGAATGCGTCCTGGAAGGTGTCATCTTGTAGTTCTCGGGGTGTACATTCCGATTTGAGGGATGTCCGCGTCATCTGTGACGTCATTGATGACGTCATCGGTACGAGTAGTAGCGAAAGTGGACATTTTGTGGGTGCGTGAGGGTGAGTTTGGTGTAGAGATGCACCATCCTTAGTCCGAATGCGTCGTGTGAGGTGTCATTTTGTAGCTCTCGGGGTGTACATTCCGAATTGAGGCATGTCCGAAGCATCTGTGACGTCATCGATGACGTCATCAGTAGGAGTATTAGCGAAAGTGAGCCTTTTGGGGCAGTGCAGGAAGGTATTTGGTGTAGAGATGGACCATCCGCGTTGCGAATGCGTCGTGTGGGGTGTCATGTTGTAGCTCTCGGAGTATAGACCCTGATTTCAGGGATATTTATAGCATCTGTGACGTCATTGGTGACGTCATTAGTACAAGTTGTAGCGAAAGTGGACATTTTTTAGCAGTGAAGGATGTTATTTGGTGTAGAGATGGACCATCCGCGGTCCAAATGGACCGTGTGAGGTGTCATCTTGTAGCAACGCCCACCAACACCATTCTTAATGCTTCAACGCCCTGGTGAAATAGCTCAGAAGCTCTGATATTCCATGGAATTGTCACTAATTCTTCGAAATGCAGTGATTCCCGTCAACGCCCGTCGTTACACCTTAACACTCTAACATAACGCCATGATATAGACCAGAGAGAGAACAACAACAGCAACAACAACAAGGATGACACATGAGAGAACAACAACAACAAGAAGTTTTTTTCATATAGTTTATTCTCCCCAATGTTACATCATACCCACGCTGGGGGAGCCGCGTTGGGTATATTTACAATTCAAGAAGATTCTTATCCAATCAGAGGCCACCATTTGCATGTTTCATATTCGTTCCTGTCCGTTAGATGTATTCTTGTCCAATCAGAAGTCTCCATTTCAGAAAGTGCCATCTGAACCGTTTATTCTAATCATCGTCGGGCAGGCCAGGATACCGTTGAGGCAACATATCCTCAGATAGTTGTTTGCGCATTCTGAGTATCTATCAGTGCGTGGGTGAATACTTTCATCCGATGGAGGTGGTGGTCAGTTTAACCACGAAGATCGCAACATTGGTCATTATCTCCACTATCCACTTGGTGTTACAATTCAAGAAGACTCTTGTCCAATCAGAGGCCACCATTTGCATCTGTCATATTCGTTCCTGTCCGTTAGATGTATTCTTGTCCAATCAAAAGTCTTCATTTCAGAAAGTTCCATCTTCGGCCATGTTCGCTTTGAACCGTTTATTGTAATCATCATCGGGCAGCCCAGGATACCGTTGAGGCAACATATCCTCAGATAGTTGCTTGCGCATTCTGAGTATCTATCAGTGCCTGGGTGAA
>JAVTVY010053830.1:0-25734 GCA_036873755.1 Hanleya hanleyi
AACGGACAGGAACAGGACAGATGCAAATGGCGGTCTCTGATTGGACAAGAGTCTTTCTTGAATTGTAAACATACCCAACGCGGCTCCCCCAGCGTGGGTATGTTATGATGGAGGGGAAAATAAACTATATGAAAAAAAAACAACTTGTTGTTGTTGTTGTTCCCTCATGTGTCATCCTTGTTGTTGTTGTTTTCTCTGTCTCTCTCCGGTCTATATCATGGCGTCAAAACGTCTAGCAGGACCCATACAAGGACCAGTTTTCGACACTAGGTGACCACATCCCGACGGAATGGCCAGTTTTCGGCACCGGATGTGCCGCCATCTTGAACATACGTGCCGCCATCTTGGATATGGCCCATAACCGGGCTCAAACTCTTTACTTCTGTACTGAAGCTCTGTGACAGATTTGAAATACTCGCTTTCTGTTGAACAAGAGAGCTCGCATTGCGCGCGCAGATATTCCTACGCCGCATCTCGGCCCCAATACCACCGCGCTGCGAAAATGGCCACTTTCGCGCTGCTCAGCCTGCCGATGACGTCACCGATGACGTCACAGCTGACGCGAACATCCCTCAAATCGGAATGTACACCCCGAGAACTACAAGATGACACCTTCCAGGACGCATTCGAACCGTGAATAGCCCATCTCGACCCCAAATACCTTCATGTACTGCCCGAAAATGTCCACTTTCGCTACTACTCATACCGATGACGTCACCGATGACGTCACAGATGACGCGAACATCCCTCAAATCGGAATGTACACCCCGAGAACTACAGATGACACCTTCGAGGACGCATTCGAACCGTGAATAGCCCATCTCGATCACAAATACCTTCATGTACTGCCCGAAAATGTCCACTTTCGCTACTACTCGTACCGATGACGTCACCGATGACGTCACAGCTGACGCGAACATCCCTCAAATCGGAATGTACACCCCGAGAACTACAAGATGACACCTTCCAGGACGCATTCGAACCGTGAATAGCCATCTCGACCCAAACCTTCTTCACTGCCCCAAAATGGCTCGCATTTGCCACTACAAAACCAGCTGCGCATGCGCAGATTGGCGCGACATGCATTCAAAAACACCACCATTCTGACTCTACCCCACAAGCTGCTTTGACACCTCACACGACCCATTCGAACCGTGGATTAGCTCATCTCTAACCCAAACACACCCCTACCATAGCACCCAAAATGCCTGTTTTCTATACTACGGACCAGTCTGCGCATGCGCAGACTATTGAACACGGACGAACCATTAGTGTAGTCAAGTGCTCCTCCACGAGAGCTTCAAAATAAAGACCTCACTCGACCCCATTGGACCACCAGGGACTCACCTAGACTCCAACATGTCCACCCCGTATGGCCCTATACACCCATAGCCATGCAGTATAGGCCTATGGGCCTACCCAGGCCTTTGTGACTTTTTTCAAAAATTTCACCGATTCGCTCCGCAACACTTCCTATCGTGTTCTAAATGACGAGACGAGTAAAACGATACCCCACAACCCTACCGCAAATGTATAGAAGTACGTTTCCCAGGGGGATAAACATTGAACCTATACCCCAGTATGGGACTATATGGGGCTCGGTGACTTTTTTCAAAAATTTCACCGATTCGCACGAGGACACTTCCTATCATGTTCTAAATGACGAGACGAGTAAAACGAGACCCACAACCCTACCGCAAATGTATAGAAGTACGTTTCCCAGGGGGACAAACATTGATCCTATACCCCAGTATGGAACTATATGGGGCTATATCGTACTTTTTCAAAAATTTCACCGATTCGCACGGGGACACTTCCTATCATGTCCTAAATGACGAGACGAGTAAAACGAGACCCCACAACCCTACCGCAAATGTATAGAAGTACGTTTCCCAGGATGGTCCTATACCTCCCATACCCCATATAGGCATTTTCCCGTAATTTAGGATAAAGTCCGTATTCCGTATTTTTTCAGGAAAATTTTTACATACACACACCCTGGAACTAGGGCGAGATAACTCTATTGATAGACAAGCCCCGTTAAGCCCGTCGACCTATATACCCCTCATACCCCATATAGGCATTTTCCCAGGTTTTTCGATAAAGTCCGTTTTCCGTTTTCCGTTTTTTTTTTTTTTTTTTTTTTTTTTTTTTTTTTTCAGGAAAATTTTTACATACACCCACCCATGACTGGATGCCCCTTCACATAGGCTTCACATGGATACCTCATAGAACTCCATCGGCCCATTAGTGGCTCCTGGCTCCCAAAACGTCTATTTCCATGCACCTTAGGCCACCGCGCATGCATGGAAAGGCCGATATGTCAACCCACACAGTGTTAGATGCCTCTTCATGAATGCTTCACGTGACACCTCCTCGACCCATTGGACCATTAGGGGCTCCCCAGCTCCAAAAGGCTATTTCATACCCTTCGGCCACCGCGCATGCGCAGAAGGCCCGATATGTCAACCCACACCCAGTCAGTAGATGCCCCTTCATGAATGCTTCACATTGATACCTCACTCGACCCCATCGGTCCACTAGGGGCTCCCTAGTGCCAAAAGGCTATTTTCATACCCTTCGGCCACCGCGCATGCGCAGAAGGCCGATATGTCAACCCACACCCAGTCCATTAGATGCCCCTTCATGAATGCTTCACATTGATACCTCACTCGACCCCATCGGTCCACTAGGGGCTCCCCTAGCTCCAAAAAAGGCTATTTTCATACCCTTCGGCCACCGCGCATGCGCAGAAGGCCGATATGTCAACCCCACACCCAGCCCATTAGATGCCCCTTCACGAATGCTTTACATTGATACCTCACTCGACCCATCGGTGCACTAGGGGCTCCCCTAGCTCCAAAAAGGCTATTTTCATACCCTTCGGCCACCGCGCATGCGCAGAAGGCCGATATGTCAACCCCACACCCAGTCCATTAGATGCCTCTTCATGAATGCTTCACATTGATACCTCACTCGACCCCAGTGGACCATTAGGGGCTCCCCTAGCTCCAAAAGGCTATTTTCATACCCTTCGGCCACCGCGCATGCGCAGAAGGCCGATATGTCAACCCCACACCCAGTCCATTAGATGCCCCTTCATGAATGCTTCACATTGATGCCTCACTCGACCCCATCGGTCCACTAGGGGCTCCCCTAGCTCCAAAAAGGCTATTTTCATACCCTTCGGCCACCGCGCATGCGCAGAATGCCGATAGTTCAATCCCACACCCAGCCCATTAGATGCCCCTTCACGAATGCTCTACATTGATACCTCACTCGACCCCATCGGACCATTTTATCTAGGGACTACTTTTTCTCCGCGGAGGCGACCGCATCACCGCCAGACATGACCGCATCACCGCGGAGGAATACATGGAACTATTTTTGACCTGGAAAAATTGGAACTCTCCTGTGCTGGAGGTAGCCTTTTGGTCAATTTGAAATACTCGCTTCTGATTGGACGAGAGCTCTGTGACAGATTTGAAATACTCGCTTCTGATTGGTCCGCCCACACTTGCCCCACAAAAGTAGGTCAATGCGACTCAATTTCAACTTTTACTACTACTGGCCTTCCTGTAGAAACTTTATACGTCCTCGACAATTTATCTTCATAGAGGTAAAACTATGCCTTATAGCTATGGTAATGTATATAGTTTTTGAAAGCGCATTTCCTAAGGATTTCAAAGAAATAAATTTGTTCACTGTAAATCTGTAGGTTATCAAGATATTCGAATTAAAAAAATGATTAAAAAAATAGCTTTTTTTAAATGGCTATTTTCAAAAAAGTATTCAACTTATAGTCACTTACATCATCATTTCCTGTAGGAGATAACTCCAACAGAAAATCCGTGTCTCAGTTTTGTCAATTTTTGGTCTAGTTCTTATTTTATTCTATTGACATTTAATTGAACTCCAAAGTTCGAAACTGTGAGATGCTAAATTTTGTAAAGAAATATTCAATTAAATGCCAATAGAATGAGAGCTAGACCAATATTGATAAAACTGAGATACGGATTTCCTGTTTTCCTGAAGTAAGTTATGATAATTTGATTACTTTTTTGAAAATAGCATTTAAAAAATTTAAATTTTAAATTAAATTTGTTTGAAATCCGAATATCTTCACAACCTACAGGTTTACAGTGAATTTATATGTTTGGAATCCTTAAGAAATGTGCTTTGAAGAAATGTATACATTACCATAGCTATGAGGCATACTTTCAGCTGTATAAAGACAAGTTCTAGAGGGGTTGTAAAAGTGTGTGCAGGAGAGCTCAGTACCCTTAACAGTTCTTCTGTCGCTGTGTTGCTAGCTACGTGTATATACGACAACAATGAAGGCCTTACTTGGATATATTTGCGATATATCATATCTCTAAATTATGTGGAGCAAGAAACTATAGCTGATTAAGATAGATTGTACACATATGAGCAATAAATAACCACAAAAGTTTTCCCTATAAAGCTATATGGTCTAATTACCCGCACAACCGCTGCTTAGGTAAATATTCCCGTACATAGGTTGGTCATTTTTTGTCTTCATCGCATACCTAAGGTTTATTTTCCTTTAATCAATTTGATATTAGTGAATGTATGTATAAAAATTTGAAAGAATATTGCTTATAATTTAATAGGAATAGTTTTTTTACAGAACATCTTTCAACCAGCGAAGATATATAAGTGCAGCAAGCGAAGCACTGAAGAAAACAAATCTCGTCATTTTATAAAGCAATAAATGAATTAAGAAAGAAATATTAATAATTCTTGATTCGAGAAGATCACGAATTTGCGGTCAGGAAATACCCCCCCCCCCCCCTCCCCCACACCCATTATTATGTGGTACACTTAAATCACAATTATAAATACGTACATTCGAAATAAAACAAATTCTCATTGCAAGACAATCGCGTTGTTCTTTCTTCGGCGATTCCTTAGTTACCGTGCCTCCTGGGTATGGATTGGTTATATTTAAAAAACGGCAATGGATCTTCTAAAATATATTATTGCTGCATACCGACTGTGCTATTGTAAGTCAATATAACCTCCATGGAAATAAAGTCATCCAGTGAATACAGAAACAAAATCTTCTTAACGGAAATAAGAAAATCTCTCAGACGGCACAACAAGAAGGCGAAAGTATTGATCACTATGTTACAGATTTACGCACTCGAGCAAAATCTTGTGAATTCGGGGACCAACATGATCTGATGATTAGAGATAGAGTCGTGTTTGGAGCACAGAATGTTCGAGTAAAAAAAGACTTTCACGGGATTCTCCAGATCTCGCACTTCAGAAGGCCATAGATATCACCCATGTATCAGAAACAAGTGAAGATCAAATGCGCGCTATGCAACATGGCGAGGTCAAACCAGTTCCAGTTCACGTTGTTAAACAGGACCAGAAGAAACCATATCAGTACCGGTATGCAAAGAAATTTGCACCTGTGGACCGTGGACCCAATTTTGCAGGTAAGCCAGGCAGCTTACTTCTCGCAGTCTAATGCTTCCTGCCCAAACTGTGGGCGAACTGAAAGAGACATTGCATAGACTTGAAAATCTCAATGTTGTCGAAAAGGTGTACAAGCCCACTAGCTGGATCAAAAGTTTGGACATCGTTGAAAAGAAGGACAAATCCTTGCGTCCATGTTCTGATCCAAAGGATCTAAATAAAGCGATCCAGAGTGAACACTATCAAATTCCTACAGCGGAGGAAATTGCTGCCAAGCTCAGTGGCAAAAAAGGTTTTATCATTCTGGATGAAAAAGATGGATTTTGGCAAATTGAACTTGATGATGAGACTGCCGATCTGTGCACATTTCGCACGCCCTTCGGCCGGTACAGATTTGTTCGCATGTCATTCGGCATCTGTTCGGCCTCAGAAATATGTCAGAAGACGAATATGAAAATTTTCGGTGATATTCCAGGGGTGGAAGTATTTTTTGACGACTTGATCATTGCAGCTGTGGATGAAGCGGAACATGACAGAATCCTACGTCAAGTCATGGAAAGGGAATGCCGAGAAAATGTCAAATTCAACCCAGATAAGCTTCAACTACGCGTGGGCGAGGTTAAGTACGTTGGAAATGTAGTATCATCGAAGGGACTCAAACCAGACACTGACAAAGTTCAAGCCATTTTTAACATATCCAAGCCCGAATGCAATTACAACACATATAAGGGAAGTGGGAAGAAGAGCCGACATACTGACAGAGCCACATGACTTCACAGTATAGTCTTCCGGTTAACCTATTTTAAAGCACATACCAAGAATCTAACGACTCTCGATATGTAGACAGATCTACAGCGACTACTTGGGATGGTCAACTTTCTGGCCAAATTCATACCGAATTTGTCCAACATAACCACACCTTTGAGACAGCTGCTGTGCAATGACATACATTGGATATGGGGCAATGAACATGACATTGTATTCAAGCAAATAAAAATTATCCTGACGAACGAACCACTACTCCAGTTCTTTGACATGTCACGACCAGCAGTGATTCAAGAAGATGCCTCCCAGAGTGGACTCGGAGCTGCCCTCCTTCAAGATGGGCGCCCAGTCGCATATGCGTCTCATGCACTCTCACATGCCGAGGTCAACTACGAAAAGGAGCTACTTTCGATACTCTTCGCGTGCCAGAAATTTCATCAGTATGTCTATGGCAGAACATTTGAGGTCCAAAATGATCACAAGCCACTTGAGATCATTCTCCGGAAACCACTATCGATTTCTTGCATCATCTAGACTCTTACAAGCCATGAACTCTAGAATCTCCAAGTCTGTAACTACAAGCTCAATGATAACCTGAGGGGGAGGGATGTAATAAATACATGTACGCTGCGCTTATGCAATAGCCGATAGATACTGTCGGTATTGAAATAGACTATAGAAGCACATGTACCACATTGTGACGTACTAAAACTGTCTGCATTAATGGCGTCAATTTGTCAGTTGTGTTTTCTGTTTATCTCGAACTGCAGTGGATATTACAGTACAGGCGCTATCTAAGACTACAGCGTTTGCGGTCTCGCATAAGAAAATTTGTTTGTCTATACCATAGAGTAGTCAGTGATAACCAAAGATGATTTCGACGCTTATTGGTGTCAGTGCGCATGCGCGAGAAAGTGGTGTGCGCGGGAGTGTTGTGCGCAGGTATGAGATTTTGTGGCGGTTTTGTGGCGGTGTGCGCAGGAGTGTTGTGCTCAGGTATGACGTCATTTCCGGTCTGCGTGAATCGGGCGTGTGTATTCCTCCGCGGTGATTCGGTCTGGTGGTGATGCGGTGTGCCTCCGCCGACAGTCTCAAATTCTCGGGCATTCTCCGGCAATTTTCAGGGGCGAGAGGCGTCCCTAGTGTACCGATTGGATCGAGTGAGGTGTCAAAGTGAAGCATTCGTGAAGGGGCATCCGACGGGATGGGTGTGACGTGGAACTGACGTCATTCTGCGCATGCGCAGTAGACAAAATGTATGAAAATAGACGTTTTGGAGTCTATGGGGGCCCCTTTTGGTCCGATGGAGTCGTATAAGGTATCAATGTGAAACATTCGTGAAGGAGCATCCGAGGGAATGGGTGTGACGTGGAACTGACGTCATTCTGCGCATGCGCAGTAGACAAAGAGTATGGAAATAAACGTTTTGGGGTCTAGGTTGGCTCCTATTGGTCCGATGGAGTCGTATAAGGTATCAATGTGAAGCATTCGTGAAGGAGCATCCGACGGGATGGGTGTGACGTGGAACTGACGTCACTGCGCAAGCAGGAATTGTGGGAAAAGGGTATGGAAATAGACATTTTGGGGTCTAGGTGAGCCCCTAGTGGTCCGCTGGTGTCGTCTGAGGTCTTATTTTGAAGCTCTCGTGAAGGAGCATCCGATGGGTTCGTCCGTGTTCAAGAGTCTGCGCATTCGTAATTTGGCCGTAGTATAGAAAGCAGGCATTTGGGGGGTGCGTGGCAGTGTGTTTGACCAACCACTATGGGTCCGTGTTTGTGGTTTGGTGGTGTGGGTTCTGCGCACAGACGTCACTTCCGGGTTTCACTATAACTACCTCCGAACCCAGAAGAGTTCCAATGTTCCCTTACACACGGATTTTCAACATCCAAGATTTCCCCGGCCCGGCCCGCCCCGTCTGCAGCGCGCGTGGGTTATCCGGTCGAGCGCGCGCGCGCGCTATCCGGCCGCACGCGCGCGCGCGTCATCACCGGAGGTGCGCGGGTGAATTTCGGGTCGAAAGGTCAAAGGTCACATCCAGATCAAAAGGTCAAAGGTCTCCCTTACGGCAGTGTTCGGCAACAATGTTGCGGCATCGATATACAGAGCTTGAACACAAAAAGGGATTGTAAATTAACCTGGGAAGGATGGGCAGTTCCATTTGCACCAATCAGCGATCGAGAAAAAGAGCCAATGAGCGATCGATAAAAGAACCAATGGACGGGTACTCGAATTTCGCTCACGTCTGCGCCTACTTCCGGGTACTAGGATGCTTTCGCCTACGTCCGCGCCCACATCCGGGATCTTGTACACCCGGGTAATGTTTTCTGGACATGGATGGGTTACCTTTGGCCCCATTCTAGGCCACTGATTGGCTAATACGGTGTTCAAAGCCAGTTTAATGCATTATGCTCATATAGAAAACACACAAGACAGGGTTTTTTTGGTGAGATCTCATTTTGTTTTTTATTCAACAATAACTAACAACAACAACGTGAGAACAACCACGTGAAAACTGAAGCCCAGAACAGGGGGCACATTGAAAGAACTGAAACCCAGAACAGAGGGCATATAAACTTAAAGGTCAACCCAAACGGAATTTTTTTTGGTCTAAAAATCCTTAAAAATCATAGTTCATACTTCACTTTGTATGAAAAAAATATTGAAAAAATTCTAATCTGATCAGAAACACACGTAATATGGGCTTTTTCACACTTTCACAGCTGGCTTGATGACGTGACGCAGGGAAGTTGCCTGAGAAAAAACAGCGGATAACATGGAAAGCGAGTGCAGTCAGAGCTCCGGTTCAGATGTCGATTCGAGCGATATCAGCTGCTTAGATGGAAATATTTTTCGCCAAGAAGATGAAATAGACATAGAGGAGGATGATGACGGGCAAATTAACAGTTGTTTGAAGACCAACGGCGGAATTCAGCCCTATCAATTTGAGCCGTACGGCTCCAATTCTGACAGTGACAACCATTCTGACAACGTGGAACTCGACGACGACAGGATTCGGAGAGGTCGTTTGTTGAATACAGATTGGTATGCAACTTGACTGGAAACCTTATTATCGTCATCTACAAGACCAAATGTCCATATATTTCAAACTGTATTGAATGTAGAACGATTCTGTGATGTAAAGAACGAGCACGTCGGTGTTGTTGTTGTTGTTACTGACCGAGGCGGCCTTTTCGAAGGGATAAACTCCGAGAGTCGGCAGTATGGACAGTAAACTGTTGATAACTCTACTGATATACGTCCGATTTGAATTTTGTTTGTTTCCCATAATCCCCATGAAATACCAATTTCAGAATTATATAGTTTGATAAAAAAAAAATTGGACATTCATGGCGAAAAGTAAGCCGTGGTGAGTGGGTGTCGAACCGACTTGATGGATCGGCATTCACATTTGCTCAATTTTCGACAAATTACGTCAATTAAATTGAAATCGAATGATATTCCCACAATCTCAAATGTCAACGGATTATGAAAGTATTATTATCACTTCTGTATCTACAGCCATTCACTCCAATTGGTAATCAGAAAAAAAAAATACATTAAAGGCGACCGGTTTGTCCGATCACTGCACGAGTTTTTATTTTTTTATTTATTTACTTATCAAACGTATATATATTTATGAAAGATCATTTTATTATTATTAAATAGTATATATGAAATAGAGACTCATCCAGTCTAACTTGTAGGTGCTCAAGCAACAAATGCAACATCATGGATAGCTTTCTGGGCGTTCATCGGGGACGGGAGAGCGAGCAGGGCATGTACAGCCGTCTCCCTGCCCGAGGCCTCGCTTGCAGGCTAGGTTCGTTCAGCCGATGTCCGTGATAGATTCTCCTTGTCCGATTTCTTTGCCGTCACATCCTGATTGTTCTTAGGTTTGATAGTTGGAATAGCTGTTCTCTTTAGTTTTGGTTTGTACCCGAATTCAACTGCTAGGCTGTAGAGGTCCTCGAATGATGTCTTTCTGTCAAAATGTGCCGAGCAAATTATACGAGTACTGTCTCGGGCCCTCTTCCCACACCCTCGTGTTGCGTACAAATTTCGTCCAATTTGCAGCGATTTTCTCGTCTTTAGGCCACAAATGAATACTAACACCGTCATCTGTAGTAAAACTGCAACCTCCCACTACACAACGTCGCGACATATTTAACAAATGATGCCCCGATACTCCGAAAATCTCCAGAAATCAGCAGTTACTTACGACTGTGGTATACGGCTTTAACATAGAGAATACAAGACGGCTTCCCTCCGTGACGTCACAGCTGGAATTGACAGGAGAGCGATTTTCACCTTTCAAACGGCAATATCTCGCCAACCAGACTGCACAAAATTATGAAAAAAATATCATTATTTTCAGAATCGAAAGGACTCTTTTTTTATATTTTTGACCTCAGATCGTTTGGGTTGACCTTTAAGCCCAGAACAGGGGGCTTGTACATTGAAAGAACTTAAGCCCAGAACGGGGCTTGTACATTGTAATGATGGGAGGCCCAGTCATATACGAGTACATCGCGGTCCTCGGCCTTGGGGTACTCGTCAAACATCTGTACGATGGTAGATAAGGTTCTGCCCCGGCATCGATGGTACAGGTAAAACAAGCAATATTGTCCGCACACGCTACTGGTCAGGCTTTGCAACGTTTCACTGTTCCAACACCACGTCTCCGTGCCTTGATCCATGAAGCCTGTTAAATCGGGATGGAGGGGTGGCAGGCCGTACGGGTCAAAGTATTCGCCCTGCTGTTCTGTCAAGTACACGGCCACCCAATGTTTACCGGGCCTATCCATCGGGTCCGTGTTGAGAACGTAAGCAGCAGGATACATACGGTCTAATGAGAACACATCTCGGGCGAACACCCCTTGAAAGACCACACGTGTCCCTGGGTCATTCTCCAGCACGGTGGTTATCTGGTCTGTATCCATGTTAGGTGGCAAAGTCACACAGGACGTTGCGCGCCTTGTCCACTTGAATGATGTTGTCAAACTCGGCGTAGCAGATCACATTGACGGTGGTCCCGAGGGCTCGTGCAAAGTGGATTTCCAACCGTAAATTGCCTTGCTTGGCCAGGGCCAGCTGATGGTCGTTCTCTAAGGTGGGGGTCAGATCGAAACAGAACAACGTGTATCCGTTCGCGTAGTCCTCCCGACTGATCATATTCCCTTCGTCCTGGTCGATTTGACCGGTGGCTGTAAACAGGCTGTGATAGGCTCGAATGAAATTCCTGCGCCCAAAGTTCGGTGTTAAGGTCGTAGCTGGAACCTGTTGTCCATCCACATGCAGGGCCACAAAATTGATGCCGAAATGTTTAAAGTCAAACGGGTTCTCTGGGTAGGCTCCGCTGAAACTGGTTTTCTTTGTTGCGCTCATATTTCCAGCAGGCACAGAGAACACTTTGGTTTGTACACGTCGGATAGGGTACTGGGCTGGTTTTGTTTCCAAGGCTTTCATGTGTCCCAATTGAACGGCTGGAATCGGTTTCACTTTTCGGACATACAGGACTGCGTCTTCGATGACAATCTTATAGTCAGCTGCATGCCTGTCTACGTTAGTGGCCATCAAGGCGAAGGTCGGAGGCGCCCGTATCAGTCGGATTTTGATGGGGATCTTGTTCAAGAGGTACCGGTCTTGCATGAAAATGTCTGCGTGCAGTCGACCCATGAGATCCACCGAGGCACCGTTCGCGGTGAAAGCCTTCCGTTTGTTATATCCTTTATTGTCCACCGTGCTCATGTGCTCGGCTGTGTCCTGGTAGAATAAAACGGCTGTCAGCTGAGATTTTTTAGCCTCTCGTCCATACAACAGCGTCTCGATGTAGGCTCGATAGGGGTACGTGTTGGTCGAGTCACTGATGAGTTTGTCGCTGAGAAATATATCCACCTGTTGAAACATAGAGTGCAGCCAGAGATTCGTCGGGCCCACCGTTGCAGCTTGGATGATTCTGGAGCCATCCCCATTGACGACCTTGACTTTGACATACAAGTATGTATGGGCTAAATCCACATAGGCCGTATCCGCATTACTGATGGTGAACTCGATGGGCCCTGTTTCGTTGATGCTGGAGAGCGGGAGATGCTCCACCCATAATCCTTGTTCGGCACTGGTCTGTGTGGGCGGCACGGTCCACAAATCAAATTCACTTTTGGTGGAGGGGCAGGACTCTGCGTGGATTAAGGACATGGTTAAGAAAAGATATCCTGGGTCTTCGATGTGCGTCGACGCTGGGTCAGTCATCGACTGGTGCGTGGTCTCGGTGGTACAGGTCTTTTATTCCCTACGGTGCGTTGTGCTTTGGCCACCAACACGCCTCCTGCTCCTTTGGCCCGCCGTTTCAAGGCTTCTTTGGGTGCCGTACCCCCAAGACATCACCGGCGACTTGTAGTCCACTGCGTACCGCTTGTTTGCCGATTGCTTTTACTCCACGCGTCACCAAGGGTAAGAACGTTTTCACGATGCTCCCAAGTATGTTCCCCAGCCCATGTCCTCGTTGCATGCGTGCACCACTAAAGACGGGAAGGCCAGCCCCGGCATGTTGGGCATAATAATCCATATAGCTGCGTGCATCGCACTCGTAAGGGACCTTAACTATACAAAGTGGGGAGCACGTGCTTGTCGAAAATGAAGTGTCAGCACCACTTTTCCTCGTTCGAATGCCACCGGTCGTCCCGTGTCGTCTCTTATATCCACCGTGATAGTGTTGATGTCGGTTTGTCGTACGGGTAGGTAGAGCATTTGGGTGAAACTGTGGGTGACTTGATCTCCATACGTCTTTTTAATGGGGACCACCAGTAACAGAGGTGTGTTGATATCGCCCATGACGTGGTTGCCGACTACGTCCGAGTAGACGTAGAGTCCGTACATACCCGACTTCATATCCATCGGGATCTGGCCATGGTCCTCGGATGGACCCGTGTGGGTCGCGTGAGCGAGACCCAGCATTTGCTGTAGGATAGGACTCAGTACGACACTCACGTTGGCGGTGAGGAGGATGTCGTTGTGTGCATTGTAATCGAAGTCCACGTGATTCTTGAAGGGAAAGGATTTGATGGGTTTTGAAACATTCGTGACCTCCCATAGAGCCTTATAATGCAACAGTCTTGTCAGCCCCTGCATGAACTCCTTGGGGGTATCGTATTGCCTTTCGGGGAGGGTGAGTCGGGTGTTTTTGCTTTCGTAGGTCACCTCGTACCACACTTCAGTGGCTCGCACGTTGTACCGCGAGTAAGGGTATTGGATATCCACGAGGCCACATTCCCATCGTCCAGGTAAATGCCACGGTTGCGGTAACTGGGTGACGTACTTGGCCAAGGTGTCGTCAGGAAACACATCCAGCGAACTGTTACTGGGTAGGGTGAGGTAAAACATGGCGACTGAGCTGTCCTGCTGCTTCTGTTGGTTTTAATAGGTGTTCCAGGCCTTGGGCGGTTGTGTCCGGCGTCGTGTTCGTCGCGGTGACTTGCTACGTGTCACGACTCTGGAGATGTGGGGTGTCTTGATCAAGGGTGGTTTTTTAAAGACCTGAAAAGAAGGTGCCCGTTGTGGTGGTGTTTTGGGGGGTGACTCCGGTTCCCATTCGGCTTCCCAAGAAGGTAGTGGGCCACTCGGCGATTGCTGAGTCCGCTGCATCCAGGCCCAGCGCTGGGGATTCCCTACCAATTCCTGTGGTACATGCATGTCTTTCGAGCCTTGAGCGAAGACCTCCCATCCTCGAGGATCCGTGTGCGACCTGCGTTGATGCATCAGGTCATTCACTAAATCCGTCATGTGGGTCCCGGGGACCACCTGATTCTGTACCAGGAGTTCCCCTTTATCATTCCAAGTCCTGTTAGGATTCTGTTTCATCCGTTGTAATACCAGGCCAGCATGTTTCTTGAACGATGCAGGTACACTCTTCAGCACTTCGTCTTCGACACACTGTGGGGCTGTGGGTGGTATCCCTGGTAATGGCGGCTGTTGGAGCGGTGCTTGTTGTTATTCACGACAACCGCTTTCCGCTATACTTGGATGAAATATATACCCCGATGTGATATAGTGCCCTTGCACACTTTCGAAACTTCCCTTTAACCCGCGCGCGCGTGCGCGTGCGGTCGGATGCGGCCGGGCCGGGGAAATCTTGGATGTTGAAAATCTGGACCCTACGTGTAAGGGAACATTGGAACTCTTCTGGGTTCGGAGGTAGTTTTAGTGAAACCCGGAAGTGACGTCTGTGCGCAGAATCCACACCACCAAACCACAAACACGGACCCATAGTGGTTGGTCAAACACACTGCCACGCACCCCCAAAATGCCTGCTTTCTATACTACGGCCAGACTACGGTCGGATGCTCCTCCACGAGAGCTTCAAAATAAGACCTCAGACGACACCATCGGACGCCTAGGGGCTCACCTAGACCCCAAAATGTCTATTTCCATACCCTTTTCCCCCAATTCCTGCTTGCGCGTGCGCAGAATGACGTCAGTTCCACATCACACCCATCCCGTCGGATGCTCCTTCACGAATGCTTCACATTGATACCTCATACGACTCCATCGGACCAATAGGGGCCCACCTAGACCCCAAAACGTCTATTTCCATACTCTTTGTCTACTGCGCATGCGCAGAATGACGTCAGTTCCACGTCACACCCATTCCCTCGGATGGTCCTTCACGAATGCTTCACATTGATACCTCACTAGATCCAATCGGTACACTAGGGACCCCTCTCGCCCCTGAAGATTGCCGGAGAATGCCGGAGAATTTGGGACTACTTTCTGTCCGCGGAGGCAGACCGCATCACCACCAGACCGCATCACCGCGGAGGAATACACACGCCCGATTCACGCAGACCGGAAATGACGTCATACCTGCGCACAACACTCCTGCGCACACCGCCACAAAATCTCATACTTGCGCACAACACTCCCGCGCACACCACTTTCTCGCGCATGCGCACTGACACCAATAAGCGTCGAAATCATCTTTGGTTACTACTGTAGTCACTAAACATCAGGACTTCCTCATCTCTCAAGTCTTTCACTTCTTGAACACTTTTGTCCTGTTTGTTGACATTTTTCCCAAGCATCAGGGCAATCCTCCTGCATCCTTCTGAAAGAGACGCATAGATTCACAAACGTTATATGTCATTGTCATTACGTTTCCGTAGGAATCTCTAGGGTGAGTGCATCTCCTGGTTCCATCATTTTCGCCTACTAAATTTTCTTTGGGTCGACCCCATCTTGAGCCACCACCACTGCTTACAGAGCCTCGCTCACATGAACCTCAGCTCTGTAGGCAAACCTCCCCCAAAAATGCTGCTTCGTCTGCTGTCCAATCAACTACTTCTTCTTGACTACGACTGCCATTACCTGCTTTATTCTCCTCCCTGAAAGGTGGAACGTCACTATGGAATTTTCTCAAAGCAATTTTCATCTGCGAAAAAAGCTCTACCTTCTTATAGTCCACAGTTGTCAACATAATTTGTCTCTCATTCTTGTCCAGGCCAGAACAGTTCTATCTATCTATCTTCTTTTTGCTCAGTTTGCTGGCGTGTTTCTCAAATCCGGTGATAAACTCATATTGTTTCCAGCTTCTTTCCGATAGCCAGTGAAGTTTGACCAGGTCTGGCGAACAGTGCTCAAATCATCCTTCTTAAAACCCGTATCCAGTTCAGTCAATATGTTCTGTACACAAGTATTTCACAAGATGCAATTCACCATTAAATATGGCCAGACGCATTTTCTCACGAGCTCGTTACTGTCCATCTATGGATAGTGCCACTGTCCATCTATGGATAGTGCCACCATCGCCACACGCCCTCGTCTCATTTTTGAAGTATTTTTCCATTTATCCCACAGTAAAACCTCAAATCGCCAGGCATCATTCGACATCTTCTAGGAATGCCAACTGGGAGGAGCCCTATATTCTTACCTCTAGCGTTCCCGGTCTGTCATTTTGTTAAATGATAAAGGAAGTACGCCCTGGTACCATGAAAGTTCAATGGGAGGAAGCTTTTCTGATGGGTGATATTTATTCAGACTGATACCAATAAAGGGCCCCGCCAATCTGCAAGTATCAAATGATAGTCTAATACGATAAAACGTTCATTATCAAAGCGTATCTGCCAACAAAAACACATTTCTATGGCAAGCCAAAGTGCTTTTCATTCGAGAATTTTCGATATCGGAAATTGAATTCCCGATATTGGAATTGGAATTTCCGATATCGGAATTAAAATTTCCGATATCGGAAATTCATGTCCTGCATTACCATATCACTACCAGCATGACCAGATCTTTACCAGAGTTTCCACTTTGGTAATTGTACATATAGGAATTAATTGCATTGACATCTCTGAAGATTTTCGGTGAGATTTCAGTCGCAAATCTCGCCTAATTTAAACGAGTTAAAATACGTTAGTTCTCACCCGGCCAGTTCCACACCTCAGTTTCAAATAAAATTCTTATGAAGAACTTAAGTGAAACGTAGATATTATACGAGATTTTCGTACAGGAATGTATGGAGCTGTCGTCATATCACTGGGAATGTACCAGTGCCGCTGTAGTGAATTATTTTCAAGCGTCCAATTTTCATTATTTTGGTTTTGTCTCTACTGAAAAAAAGCGAATGTATGGAGCTTGTATCGTGTCACTTTGGTCAATATAGCAGTATTTTGTCGTACCGGTAGTGATTTTTTTTATAAAGGGTTCAGTATTTTTAGGCTATACCATGAATGGCTTTTTTTAGAAAGTATGGTAGACCAACATTGCCAAAGCATGCTTCCCATTGGACAATGATAACCAATGAAATTCAACCTAACACATAAAACGTCCAGTTTTCTAAAACTTGTATTTTCACGATGCTGTATATAGTGGGTTTGCAATTCAGCCAATAAGACAGCTAAAATAAGTGATGTCAGAAAATAAATGTTATTTAAATGGGAGTTCAGTGTCTTTAACTGAGCTGGGTGGCAGATACAGCTAGCATTGAAAGTTCTTCTTTAAGGAAAAAAATGGACAGTTTTTTCCATTTATTTAAAACAAAATTGACTTTCAACGGCTGTCAAATCAATGATCTGTCTATGGATGCAGAAATTAAATGGTGTTTAAATGGTAAAATGGAAAATCACTGGAGAAGTAATGAGAAAGCACTGAAATATTTCCATTTATTTTTGATAAGGGAGGTTTTTAAAATTTATTGTCTGGCAATGGAATTTCAACTTGGCCCCCAGGTGGTGCTACCAATGGGTGGATCGACAAGAAAAACAATCCCAAGCGAGATCCTGAGGCAAGGTACCCAAAAACACATTTGGACAGAATCCATTCAGGTTCAGTTTTCAAAATCTGTTGTCCAGATATGAAATTTTAACTTACTGGATCGACATGAAAAACAATCGCAAGTGAGATCTTGAGGCAAGGTATTCTTCAGCTTCTCAGAAGTTATTGTTCGGAAATAAAGTCTGACGGTTGCTTTCAAGTTGAGTTGGGGTTGAGTTGAATCTTTAGGCAGATTGCAAAAATAATCCGATCATTTTTTTTAAGCTTCAGATTTTACCAGCAGCAGATGATAGCATCAAACTCAACTGATAATAAAACTATGTTATGGAAAATTCTTTTTTATTGTAAAGTGTAAATTGATAATATCACAGTTTGAAAACATATAAATATACATGAACAAATCAGCAGTGATTAAAAATATTAGACATAGACATTTACCAATTAGAGTGGATTTACACTATTCACACTGAGCCACGTCACATGAGCAGCACAAGTTAACTTGGTCTTCTTAAATAATTCATGTTTTCAATGTTCAGTTAATAGGGTCTATTCTCCATGCATGCTGCAAACTCTGGAATTTGTTAAGTTAAAAGAACATCAGCATATAACAGATATCAGTTTACTCCATTAGTTTTAGTGAAGTTCTCAATATGATATCACAATCAGCAGAGAACTATATAGATTAAGCCAAAAGTTTGTATCATGACCAACATGAACCCAGGCTTACTTGAATAAGTTTTGGGTAGGTGGAACCTATACATGTATGTAAATAGCATCAATCATATTAGCTATGAACTTTCATACTATCTTGTCAAGATTTTATGAAACACATGTTCATAATGGTCATAGTAATACTGTAAGCCAACACAGGTACTGACAGACATTTGTTATTTTTCAAGACCTTCAAGAAACCATCAACATTGAAGATAAGAATAGCCTGCTTATTGTGTTCAGTCAATATCGGAGAAGCTGCCAGTCAATATTTCATGTCATCATGCAGAACCTTTCACTAAGCTGTTTCACCAAAAACCTTGCCAGTTCCATCCTCAGACTTCTGTTGTTTTTCACCTTCCTCTTGGCTATCTGCTTCATTCTCTGGCTCTGAAACAAAAGTAAAGCAAGTTTCATGATTGACAAAGATCATCTACATGTACTACATTCAGACCACTCCAAATGTTGAAAGTGATGTTAAATCATATTCACTCACTCCAAATGTAACAGCAATATGGCTGCATCAACATCATATAGCCATATTTTCAAATGAATGTGGATCTTGATAATCAGAATGTCAACAATTAGGCCATACAAAGTTAATGTCTTGAATCTGAAGTTCCGCCACATGGACCTTTTTTATTATCACTGGTATTTTTGAAAATATAAAAATATTTCCGCCACATCCATGAATTATATCCTGTTCCTTCTTTTTATTTGATTTGTTAATTTAGTCTATTGAACCTGGACTGCTCCTACACGTAGATAGAGCTACAAATGATTCCAGAATTAATTTACCTGTCCGTCCCAAAAAGTGGACTAAAATTACTTGTTTGACCACTACATTGAGCTACTTTTGTATGCTCTAACTTTCTACTTTTGCTCACTTTGCACATGTTTCATGCGAAGTTCCTTCCTTTGCTTCTTGTAAAGCAGGAAATATAAGATCGCAAATAGAATGGAAAAAGATGGCTACATAACTATGAAGAATTTGCATTCACATAGCACTAGAGTAAATTTCATATGGATACGTCAAACCATCAAGCATATATTGCATGAAAACCAAATCTGGGATGGGTAGATGGACAGACGGACGGACGGACAGGGATAACACTATGTTACCTCATGTTATGACACGCGCATAAAACTTGTAGTTTGTTGATTTGTGAAAGTTACAGTTATGTGATTATATCTTCTATTTGAGCATGGAATGTATTTTTCTAATCCAGTACTTTTATCTACTTACTGAATCTGATTCCACGTGTAGTTATGGTTTTCATATCGGTACATGCCACCATTTTTGCGATTTCATTTTGTTTCAACTGAGATAATCACAAAATATGTTATAATCCAGGGGCATTGTTGAGAAGATGCGCCTTTCTGTCCATATCTTAAAAGTTGAATCATATTCAAAGCAACTGTAATGTATATCCAGCCAAAATTACGAGCCCTTAAAATTCTAGGCATCATTTCATACAGTTCTTTGTTTTTCTTCACATTTTTTATTCCATATAACAGCAGAACATTAATATTTAACCCTTCATAAAGCCTATAAATATAAAAAAATTTTAACAAGGTCCAGGATTTTTTCCAGAAATTACAGATTGATCTTTTTTCTGCAAACTGAAGCTCGTTTGAATGACGGTTGAGCCTTTTGGAATGCAGGAGAGTTGATAGGTCTGCTACACGTGGACGAGAGTATTAATGTTGCTGAATGTGTTCAATGAACAGATCGAGGTTAAAAATGGGCTGGAAATCGAAAACCTAACAAATGAACATGTTACTGTGTTGTGCTTTAATAAGTAAAATAAACTGAAAGGGAACCTATGTCCACATTATAGGCTTCTGTCGGTGAAAGTGTGGATCTAGTTGGTCATTTGCCATGTTTTTGTCTACCAGAATAAAGTCAATAGGAAGTTAAGTTTTAGAATCTCTTGACACAGAATGCTTAACCTTCGTTTCGAAGCGAAGATAAAAAAAACACACACAAAAAAAACAACAAAAAAAACCCCACCCCAGCCCGCAAAAAAAATGAAATAAATAAAAGAACATCCTTCCGCATCCTTTTTGTGCATTAAAAAATGAGCCACTAAGAAAGAATTAATTAATTCAGTATGGTCTTTATACTGGAAACATATAATAACGATAAAGAATCATCAAATTACAGGACTCCATAGCAGGTGACATTCACAGTAGAAAACCATGAATAAGATATGGCAATTCTCTTCATTCCACTGTTGTATGACTAAAAGTAGCAGAGTTAACCGAACAGTTAAATTTACAGTGGTGTGGTCTGGTGTGGATCAGTTGTTCAAATACATGTATGGAAAGTCAACTCAGATCAACTTGAATGATGAAAGCTGCTCACGAATACCTTTCTGCAACATGAAATGACGTCTCACTGGAATGAATTCTAACGTATCCCATCATTGAACAACCAGCATACATTGTATCTACGACTTTGCATGTACAAATGCATTGGAGCAAAGACACTGCCAGCAAACTGACCTTCCAGAATGACATCCTCACTAAGGGTATCCTTTTTCTCCCCAGTAGCACGTTCACTGGTGACACTTGGTGTCTCCTCTTTGACACCTTCATTCTGGTCCTTTGTTGGTGGAGGGGTGGGTACATGGGGAGGGGGGTATATCACGTCTTTCTCTGACTGCAGCTCCTGTTAGAAAACCAGATCCAGTATTACATTTTGAAGGAACATTTTTTGATAAATATCCTGATTTACAATGATAAATACTTCACACAAAATGGTTGGGCTGTCGTAAAGCCCAAGAAAATGCATGCCATCGCTTGGAATGAAGTATTCAAACAATATCCAAACAATACCACAGATGAATTATTATATAATATACATAATGCATGCCTTCAAGTGACTCAGTGAAAATATAGTAGAAAATTTGCCAAAATATAGGAGAAATATAGGCATGATATAAACTTTATTTCTGAATAAATACATGTATGCAAGAATGGAGTTGAAAATTACAATTCTAACCTTCAGGGTACATGGAGTGGGGGAAGAACACCATGTTTTGAGTCCAACCACCATCCCTAGCTTTCTCCTATCTCCCCAATCATGCTAATGTTAAATGACTGTATACCACCCACCACACATGTACATGTACCATAAAACTGAAAAATCTCCCCCCATCACTTTTTTTCTGGAACAGCTCTCAGTGTTGTGCATGTGGCATGCAAATATATGTAAAAGATCATACATATAGGGCAAAATTTTAGACAACAGCAGTATTTGCCATGCTACAGAAAACCCTCTGTTCATGAATTGGGTGAGTGCATTTAGCCAGGCAACACTGATTTTGTAGCAGGAGGTGAACCCAACAGCTGCACCAAGACGGAAACCATTTCGAGAGACAGCTCTGTTGATTTATTTGTCCATTCCAATATATTTTCTGGTTAGAGTTGGATTTAAAACCTTCGTATCATTATTTGTTGTGTACTAATGTATTGCTGGGATGTCTCCATACTGAGTCAAACCCTGAGATTGCAAAGCAATTAAAGAATTTGGACGAGGCATGAAAGACGTCACAGCAGTAAATTAGTACACAACAAATACCTCTGTGTCAGTTGTAAATCCTTGAACAATTATCATACCTCCACTATGGCACTAATTTTTTCCTTGGTGGTTTCACTGAGATCTATATCTTGAACAACATTCCAGTATCCTTTGGGACTCAAGGTGAGAGGGTATGAGAATACAAGTCCCTCTGGAACTCCATACCAACCTGTGAAGATAAATGGACACTGCAGACACTCAATCCATCAAACTGCCCACATTCATGCCATAGACCTGACAGGGCTGAAGATTGTGCATGTGTGTTTGTTTATACTAGCCTACATGTATAACCTGATCAATCTCAATTTAGCTTCCATATTCGCAAAGTAGTCCCAACTTTCTACAACCACATTCGGCGAGCTTGCCTACTTTGTTAGAGAAATTGTGAAGTAAAGTCAAAATTACACTCAAAAATAGACCTACTTGAAACCAGAATGGGAACAAAACTAACGAACCTTGGAGTGTTATAGATTCATGACATCATCTAGAGTAAAGACGCTGGCCTGTGCTGAAATCGCCCCGCCTCCAACATTACAGAGCTATTGCTTGCTTGGATAGAATACGCCAGCTTGAGCCTGTGTATCGGCAGTAGCTGTGAGCAGGTTGTCACACCATACATGTGCCCACAGCAACCTACATGTGTTGGTGAAATTGGGTATGGATTCCATTGGCTGAGTTTATAGTCTGTGCTATTTCAATTAGTTAATGGTACTGGTCACTTGATATTTTAAGGACAAGAATTCTGGTACATTACATTGTAATATTCTAATTGTTATGACCCACCTTCTGAAACAACAGCCATTGAGAACATCTGACCACTGGGTGAGCCATTCCACCAATGAGCTGTCATACTGGCAACAGCAGCAGACTCTGACATGGTCTCTGCGTGGCCAAGCAGGCCTTCTATTTTACTCCGCCGCTCTTTGACTAAGGTCTGGAATTCTCCTTCCACCCACTTGCTATCGTGGATCATTTCCAGGGCAGGCACAGAGTAAGAGGGAGGTCCCCAAATGGCTCCATCATACTCGTGAACACGAGCTTTACTCAGGTCAACGAAGTGGGAGTCATTTGTATTACCCCACACCATAACATCCACAACATTGACCGAGTTTACTTTCAGCCGATCAGCTATGATGGCTTTGGCGTGGTTCTCTATCATCCGAGAAACGCCCACAAAGTTCTGCCGTGGAATGTTAGAGGCATGCTGTGTCATGATGAAAGTGTTAAAATTAACAGGGCCACTTCCAGCCACTAACACCTTGACATTCTGCTTTGAAACTTCATTTATAATCTTAGCATAGTTGGAAAAATATTCAGCATTCTTCTTCAGCCAGTCAGATTTCTCTCCGTTCAGATCTCGAGCAATTTCATCCAGCAATATGATAGCGCTGCACTCGGAGAAAGCTTGGTAAGCATTTGGTGTGACCTGCACCTCTCTTAGTAGTCCATGGGCCAGGTCCTTGGCCTCCATTTCCACCCCACCCAGGTATTCCATCTGGTTATCATTGTCCAACAGGTGGAGAGAGACTTCTGTGTTCTGTCCAAACACATCACCTTTAGCAATGGAATTTATCATTCCATAGCATACATTGCTACTGGCATTTGTTATACATACATGCAGTGGAGTACTGAGACCCTTAAATGTTTTTTGCTCCAAGTCAATGTCCTCCTTGGTCTGCAAATTTTCTCCTGCAATATATCGCATGTCATCACTGTTTAGTTCAGATGACAGTCCATAATAGCCACAGGCATACTCCTGAAATTCATTGGCACCTCCAATTAAAACCCCTTTGCCACCACGATCGATGAGCTCTCGCCAAACTAGGGGAGATTTTTTGTGAATCCATTGTCTTTCCGTGCATGTTTCCTGTAGCCAGTCCTGAAAGCAAAAAGAATATCGAATCTATGACAGTAAAATTCTGAAGCTATGCTGAATATACTACACATATTAACATGATTATACTGCACAAATATCATACATATATTTGTATATATGCTGCACCCCTTGCAAATCAGAAAAAAGGCCACAGCAAAAAAAAACAAAAAAAAACAAAAATGCTGCTCAAGGCAAATCAGTTTACTTTAGCTAAAATACATTTTGCCTGGACTCCCAAAAGACATAAATGAATCATATTAGATATAAGTGTACAGTTTTTATTAACGGTTCGGCAACTATAAAACAAAATTAATAAATCTATAGCTGTAGCTGTTAGGGCAGCCAATAAGCATGGATGATGTATCGAAGTTTCATATGATGTTCATTTCCCATGATCTATTCGCCAATGAAGGGCTTCTCGGGGAATGCTACATGTACCTCAGCAAAAAGAATACTGATGTCAATTGATTTTACATGATTTTGCTTCAGCATTGCTGAATGTCAGTCATATAGCGAATCATGAGGGTTGCACTGGTAATGATCAATGCCAGTTACATTCAACACAATTTATGCCTAGCTCATTTAGTGAGAATATGTGGTTTCTGTAAATTTGGATAGATTTGAAATATTCACTGATAAGAAGCATGTGCCTCATAAGAGCAGGGGTAGTGAAGTATTATACGTCTTGGAAGGGAAAAGTGTCATAAATATGAAACCAGGCATTCCCACACTCCGGTTTTCCCATATGTTTTGTTGATTTTTTATTTTTATTTTGAACTTTATGGCTTAAATGGACTTTTTCACGGTTGGCTTACTTCACCACATTCGTTTGATCATTGCTCACTTCACTTAGTGTCCATTTGACCATAAATGCCGAGATTTACGTGGCTACACCCGCTATAGGGAAATGTAGTCGCATTTTAAAAATGGTTTCTCTATAAGCTTAGAGAATGTAGCCACATTTCAGAATAATGCAGTTCTCATGATAAATAAACTGAAATGGCTTGCCAAACATGAATAGGCTGCAAATGTAACCACTTTCAATGCAGACTGACTAACTCAAAGATTAGAAAAAATTGTTTTGTTGTCTTCGCCTTGTATTCATCTCACATTTACCAGTCAACAAATTTATCGGAATCCGCAGGCTTCTCACAAAATTAGAAGATGATTATGATAGTATTATATCCCATATAAACTATTCACAAATATAAATCCTTTCCATGCCAATTTTTTGTTGTACCGTAAAGCCGTGCAATGCAAATGAGGTTAGCGATTGGCTAACCACTTGAAACAGGCATGGTTTTGCTGAAGCAACCCAGGCAATCACAGCTCGGTTAACAAAACTGAACAGGAACAAACCACTGTGTGTGTAATGCATTTAGCGCTCATGCCAGGGTAAGTTCCTCTTTTCGACTTAAATAGAGAGAGTAACTCTACTTTTCTGTTCATACGGTGGTTTTCGATATTTCTGAACAAAATTTAATGGGGCTACAATTTACCTTTCAAATTATTTTGTCAGTCTCCTAGACTTATTGGAACAATCTTCCGGAAGAGGTAGTAAATTCAGAATCAGTGCTCAGTTTCAAGAAGCGGCTAGACAGACACTTCTCAGCGACAACCGATATATATTTTTACAAAACAGGCTGGTAAACGTTATCGTAGCACATGTACACCTGGATTTTATTTTATTTATTTTTTTTTTTTTTTAAACACCCACCATGGCACCGTAGATAAGTTTCAGTTTAGTGAAGTTCAGAGGAGGCACAAGTTCCATGAGAACTTCGACCTCATTTCTGAGGTATCAAGAGGTATCAATGCAATATAATATTTTCAATTAATTATGGTTACATCCTCTACCTTTTCCTATAAAGAATGTAGCCACAAAAAAAAAAAAATCATAGCATTCATGGTGTTCATTGACAATTTTCCCAGGGTTGTATGTAAACTTGGATGACGGATGAAAGCACTCGATCCAGGTTCCATTCTCATTCCAGTCGTGATTTTTGATAAACAACCTGATAAACATGACATTCACAACAAGGCAGGTATGAAAGCATACTAAAATGGGGTAAGAAACTGC
>JAVTVY010053831.1:0-26254 GCA_036873755.1 Hanleya hanleyi
CGATTTCTAAGACCGTCTACGATGCCCCCGTAATTGACCTTCCATGTACTATTTTGACACATTTCGTCTTTTAAAACGGGGTGTGTGGGCTATGTTTAATCGGTTGCCGAGGAAAGCTGAATGTTAAGTGATAGTCGGTAACCTGATTGACTGCATGAATACTTCGACGGGGTGGCAACCGATTTCGAAGACCGTCTACGATGCCCCCGTAAATGGGATTTCATGTACTATTTTGACAAATTTCGTCTTTTAAAACGGACTGTGTCGGCTATGTTTAATCGGTTGCCGGGCAAAACTTAATGTTAAGTGGTAGTCGGTAACGTGATTGACTGCATGAATCCTTCAAAAGGGTGGCAACCGATTTCTAAGACCGTCTACGATGCCTCCGTAATTGACCTTCCATGTACTATTTTGACACATTTCGTCTTTTAAAACGGGGTGTGTGGGCTATGTTTAATCGGTTGCCGGGCAAAGCTGAATGTTAAGTAGTAGTCGGTAATCTGATTGACTGCATGAATCCTTCGACAGGGTGGCAACCGATTTCGAAGACCGTCTACGATGCCCCCGTAAATGGGATTTCATGTACTATTTTGACAAATTTCGTCTTTTAAAACGGACTGTGTCGGCTATGTTTAATCGGTTGCCGGGCAAAACTTAATGTTAAGTGGTAGTCGGTAACGTGCTTGACTGCATGAATCCTTCAAAAGGGTGGCAACCGATTTCTAAGACCGTCTACGATGCCCCCGTTATTGATCTTCCATGTACTATTTTGACACATTTCGTCTTTTAAAACGGACTGTGTCGGCTATGGTTAATCGGTTGCCGGGCAAAACTTAATGTTAAGTGGTAGTCGGTAACGTGCTTGACTGCATGAATCCTTCAAAAGGGTGGCAACCGATTTCTAAGACCGTCTACGAATCCCCCGTCATTGACCTTCCATGTACTATTTTGACACATTTCGTCTTTTAAAACGGGGTGTGTGGGCTATGTTTAATCGGTTGCCGGGCAAAGCTGAATGTTAAGTGGTAGTCGGTAACCTGATTGACTGCATGAATCCTTCGACAGGGTGGCAACCGATTTCGAAGACCGTCTACGATGCCCCCGTAAATTGGATTTCATGTACTATTTTGACAAATTTCGTCTTTTAAAACGAACTGTGTCGGCTATGTTTAATCGGTTGCCGGGCAAAACTTAATGTTAAGTGGTAGTCGGTAACGTGCTTGACTGCATGAATCCTTCAAAAGGGTGGCAACCGATTTCTAAGACCGTCTACGATGCCCCCGTAATTGACCTTCCATGTATTATTTTGACACATTTCGTCTTTTAAAACGGGGTGTGTGGGCTATGTTTAATCGGTTGCCGGGCAAAGCTGAATGTTAAGTGGTATTCGGTAACCTGATTGACTGCCTGAAACCTTCGACAGGGTGGCAACCGATTTCGAAGACCGTCTACGATGCCCCGTAAATGGGATTTCATGTACTATTTTGACAAATTTCGTCTTTTAAAACGGACTGTGTCGGCTATGTTTAATCGGTTGCCGGGCAAACCTTAATGTTAAGTGGTAGTCGGTAACGTGCTTGAATGCATGAATCCTTCAAAAGGATGGCAACCGATTTCTAAGACCGTCTACGATGCCCCCGTAATTGACCTTCCATGTACTATTTTGACACATTTCGTCTTTTAAAACGGGATGTGTGGGCTATGTTTAATCGGTTGTCGGGCAAAGCTGAATGTTAAGTGGTAGTCGGTAACCTGATTGACTGCATGAATCCTTCGACAGGGTGGCAATCGATTTCGAAGACCGTCTACGATGCCCCAGTAAATAGGATTTCATGTACTATTTTGACAAATTTCGTCTTTTAAAACGGACTGTGTCGGCTATGGTTAATCGGTTGCCGGACAAAACTTAATGTTAAGTGGTAGTCGGTAACGTGCTTGACTGCATGAATCCTTCAAAAGGGTGGCAACCGATTTCTAAGACCGTCTACGATGCCCCCGTAATTGACCTTCCATGTACTATTTTGACACATTTCGTCTTTTAAAACGGGATGTGTGGGCTATGTTTAATCGGTTGGCGGGCAAAGCTGAATGATAAGTGGTAGTCGGTAACCTGATTGACTGGATGAATCCTTCGTCAGGGTGGCAACCGATTTCGAAGACCGTCTACGATGCCCCCGTAAATGGGATTTCATGTTCTATTTTGACAAATTTCGTCTTTTAAAACGGACTGGGTCGGCTATGTTTAATCGGTTGCCGGGCAAAACTTAATGTTAAGTGGTAGTCGGTAACGTGCTTGACTGCATGAATCCTTCAAAAGGGTGGCAACCGATTTCTAAGACCGTCTACGATGCCCCCGTAATTGACCTTCCATGTACTATTTTGACACATTTCGTCTTTTAAAACGGGATGTGTGGGCTATGTTTAATCGGTTGCCGGGCAAAGCTGAATGTTAAGTGGTAATCGGTAACGTGCTTGACTTCATGAATCCTTCAAAAGGGTGGCAACCGATTTCTAAGACCGTCTACGATGCCCCGTAAATGGGATTTCATGTACTATTTTGACAAATTTCGTCATTTAAAACGGACTGTGTCGGCTATGTTTAATCGGTTGCCGGGCAAAACTTAATGTTAAGTGGTAGTCGGTAACGTGCTTGACTTCATGAATACTTCAAAAGGGTGGCAACCGATTTCTAAGACCGTCTATGATGCCCCCGTAATTGACCTTCCATGTACTATTTTGACACATTTCGTCTTTTAAAACGGGGTTTGTGGGCTATGTTTAATCGGTTGCCGGGCAAAGCTGAATGTTAAGTGGTAGTCGGTAACCTGATTGACTGCATGAATCCTTCGACAGGGTGGCAACCCATTTCGAAGACCGTCTACGATGCCCCCGTAAATGGGATTTCATGTACTATTTTGACAAATTTCGTCTTTTAAAACGGACTGTGTCCTGTGTCGTCTATGTTTAATCGGTTGCCGGGCAAAGCTGAATGTTAAGTGGTAGTCGATAACCTGCTTGACTGCATGAATACTTCAGAAGGGTGGCAACCGATTTCGAAGACCGTCTACGATGCTCACGTAATTGAGCTTTCATGTACTATTTTGACCAATTTCGTCTCCTAAAACAGGCTGTGTCGGCTATATTTAATCGGTTGCCGGGAAAAGCTGAATGTTAAGTGGTAGTCGGTATCCTGCTTGACTGCATGAATCCTTCAGAAAGGTGGCAACCGAATTTGAAGACCGTCTACGATGCCCACGTAATTGAGCTTTCATGTACTATTTTGACAAATTTCGTCTTCTAAAACGGGCTGTGTCGGCTACGTTTAATGGGTTGCCGGGCAAAGCTGAATGTTAAGTGGTAATCGGTAACCTGCTTGACTGCATGAATCCTTCAGAAGGGTGGCAACCGATTTCGAAGACCGTCTACGATGCCCCCGTAAATGAGCTTTCATGTACTATTTTGACAAATTTGTCTTCTAGAACGGGCTGTGTCGGCTATGTTTAATCGGTTGCCGGGCAAAGCTGAATGTTAAGTGGTAGTCTATAACCCGCTTGACTGCATGAATCCTTCAGAAGGGTGGCAACCGATTCCGAAGACCGTCTACGATGCCACCGTAAATGCGCTTTCATGTACTATTTTGTTATGTTTAATCGGTTGCCGGGCAAAGCCGAATGTCGGTAATCTGCCTGACTGTTTAAAGAGTTATAGATGGTATTCAAGAATTGATATATTAGTTTTAAGCCTACCACGCCGGGGTGTGTAGGGCTACCAGGCCGGGTGATGGTGGGGACGTACCCCATCAAACTTTATACTCTGTTTGTGGAAACACAACACCTTGAAACTATCGTAGTTTGCAGCTTATCATACTGGGGTCATTTTGAGCCTATTTGGGTTAATTCTATGGCGGCCATGTGGGATACCAGAAACATTATGTTTTCGTAATTTTTCTTCAAAATTGTGGTTAGTTTAACCCCCCCCCCCCCTCCCAGCTCAAGCGGTAAGAGAAATATTTTCGGAGGGAGGAATCCCCCACACCACGCATGGGCAACTCCTTAAAAGCCCAGACCAGATAGGGTTAAGCATTTCGCCTATTAATACGGACTGTGTCGGGTAGAATAAAATGATTGTTAAGTGGTACTCGGCTTAAATAGTAGTTAAGTGGTAATCGGTAACCTGCTTGATTGTATGAGCTAATCGGTAAGGTGGTAAATGGTCGTTTATGTGATACTACGGAACTGATCTTTCATCTTTCTTTCCAAAAGTATGCATGGAGTATGTATTACTAATTGTAGTGTGCATTTCCGAAAATTTTCAGGTATATTAACTATAAGATTTTTGGATAATCGGTGGTTACGATTTACTGGTTTATTCTGACGAATCGACGGCCCAGTATTCGCTTTTTTTAGTCCGAATACGTGGCCGCATATTCAGCCCGGCAAAACGATCGAATCGACGGCCGCACATTCGCGAATCCACGGCCGCCTATTCGCGCGAATCCACGGTTGAAAGTGAATAATGAACCGGTTGCTAACTTTACCGAGCTACAATAAACTAGCTTGTAGGTATATAAATTTGCCCTCTCTGCTTGGGTATTGATAGTGTGTGTGTGAGAGAGAGAATTACGTTTAATGTCGCGTTCAGCAATATTTCAGCTATATAGCGGCGATCAAACAAAATTCTAAGTACTCAAGTCAATAAATTAGTAATCCAACGCATTAAAACATACACATTAAAACTTATGCAACAAACCGATTTCTCTCAAATAATCCAAGATGCAATCCTCTCTCACTCGACTAAAAAGATCTTTCAAAGTAGTTACTCGATAAAAAAGCATCTCTTACAATCTTAAAATCTATGCATTCGATAAGAATATGTTTCACCGTGAGATCTCCATGGCATGGAATTCACCTTGGGCCTGACTCATTTTTTAGTAAATGTTCGTGTGTTAATCGTGTATGGCCGATTCTACATCGCCTGATCATGGTTTGATCGAAACGTTTCTGGCTGTTCAGATGAGTATAGCATACCGGGTTTTTTTCAACTCTTGAAGTTTGTTATTATTCAATGTGTTTTGATTGTTATCCGATACATGGAAGCAGATTTTTTGACGGATTATTTTGAATCAATACATCGCATTGTGGGATAATTCATCCGGAATTACAGTCGAGCTGTTGTTGACTGGTCCCTTAATTCCTTATTGATGATAGTTCCAAACTGTTACCATCAACAGGAATGGAGCCGAGATGTCCTTGTGATCATTCACCCAACTGAAAAGGTGATACTTCGAACTTTCAAACATTATATGATCTTTGTTCTGGAAATTTCCCATTCTCATATGAAATGACTCTTTTTTTCTGTCGGTCCATATGTGCTGCTACGATAGATTAGTGTGGGAGCCAGGATAGGGTTTTGGTGAAATTGTTCACCCCAAAGGCAAGATAATTTCCATCTATTCCATGAGTTTCTATGGCCGTGGGAACTATTATCCAGGGTGGACGTAGAGTTTCGAAGTGGTGCAGTTTTATTCTATAGCGGACGATATGTCCCACTACAGACATTCGTTTTACTTTGCCGAAAATGGGGGTAGGTGTATTTTAATCACCGTAGCTTTTTTTGGTTATTGGTCTAATCTGCCTAAACTGTATCATATATTACTCGAATCCTATGGTACAATTGGGGGGTAAAACTCATTTATCCCTCATTATTTGAACAAAAAACATGTGTGAATAAATTGACATATTTTCTTGTTATTCGCCCTAAGTGTCTGAACTGTATTATCTTGTGCATAGTATATATGCCAGAGTTACATACAATCAGAATATGGTTTCGTATCTCAATGTATGACATCATTCAGAGACCGTATGCAAATATCAACACGAAAAAAAAAAATCATATTTCAGAGAAGAGGGTTCGTATATTTTAGTGGTCGTAATTTACTGATGAAATTATCAAAAAATTATCATATGCATGTCGGCATTTTACGTAGTGTTTATTATTATCAAAGGTGTTTTTTGTATCCCAGTTGTATGTCACTTGAAGGTATTATTAACGTACCAATTGGACAAAAAATGAACCCGCTGAAAGTTATTAAAGAATTATATCCACCTTAAACATGATCTAATCTGTCTAATCTTCATCTCCGGCTACTCCGCACTATTGGCAGATTAATATTAAACGTCTTGTCAGCATTTGCTTTTTTTCTTACATTTCAGCCGATAACAACAAATAGGGGCTATAGCAGAATTACTGATAGAAATAAAATGCCCTCTCCCACAAAGACGACATGGAAATAATTGCATTTTCATGATTATTGATTCAGTGTGTTTAAGCATTAACCAATATTCAGAAATGGTCAGTATGAGTAAAAGTGTTCTTGTATCTTAGCCATAGGATATCACATGGTTTGTATTCAAATGAACACAAATAAATAAATACGTAGAATGGTGTTACGGAAGTGTGCATGGTGCCTGGGAATATCCAGCCCAGCTTCACAATTCAAGTATACCACGCCAGAATATTAATAGCAGGTAAGGTTGAGGTTGTTGAAGACAATCATCGACGAGCTGGTGAGCTGATTTTTAGGTTGGTGAAGTACCTTCCCAGGTTGATCACGTGGGTACTGCATTGAAGAGAGCGGGGATAATCACAGAAGAAAAGTGATACGATACAAATCACTCATGCGTGGCAGATCAGTCATTTTAGTCCAGAGTGGCTTATCTGCTATAATGCCCAATTATATTAGTTGGAAATCCCTTTTAAACAGCAGCAATAGCCACCAAGCAATTGCTTATTTAATATATGTATTTATTCAAAAAAGCGAACATCAAAATCTCACTAAAATACATCATATCGGAAGCGTTTTGTCTTGGTTTATTTTGAATATATTTCTACTATACTTCGTGCAAAAGATCCGTGAGTACACGTCTAAGGCCAGACGTACGGATCACGCTTAATAGGAGGCGTTTTGCGTAATTCAAATACACATCTAGCTCTCTACCATCGTTTTAGCTTGACCTGAGTCTGTCCATCTCATCTTATCAGACTTGACCCCACCCTCCTCGCCTGCGTAGCGGCCTTTCGCTGATTCTAAGAAGAAAAACTTCAAACTAGAAGCATAATTCCCACCATTAACACTTTTTAGGAAATATTCGAATGATTCTTTACACGTTCGTAGCTCCATATTGAGCACCCAATCAGCTACGTTTTGAAACGTGTAAGTCTGATCAGTTCAGCATTATTATTAATTAAAAAAAACCATGTTGAGGTCAAATGACTTGCCTTTTGCAAATTGTTATCAGATGCTAAGCATAATGATGAATATACTTGTCACAATTAGGGTTGAATTTTCACTTTAATCGTTTGGGAATATAAAATATTCCGTGCACTAATAATTAGAGATAAATTGAATATGACCGAGACATGGTGTCATTCAATGAATGAATCTTTTTTTTAAATTTATTCTTAGCGTTGATCCAAACCTCGTGAGTGCACAATTATCAAAATGCAACGAATCGCATAAAAACGCGCCATGATCGTTCCTATTCTACAGATAATGGGACCCAATTGAGCCTCAAGAGACCTTTCTGGAAATTTGAAATTTACTTCGTTTCGGGTCGTTCGAATAGATTAGCTATGCTGCGAAAATTTACTTGAAGAGTGTCCATTTTGAATAATATAAATGATTGTTTCGTAATTTATCGATGAAGCTCCAATAGAAAGGTTACTTTTTCAGAAAGATTGAAAAATCAAAACGAAACAGTTGCAGTAAATTTGGTGAAGCTGGAGGTGTACAGTGAGATCTGAAACTACCCACAATTTCATGAAAAAAATAGCATTTCTGATGATGGCCAAGTCCGCCATTTTGAATTCAGCAATGATACTGTATGCGGCAAGTAATATTTATGGCAATGGCATAAATGCCGAATAAAATATAATGAATTTCAGACAGATAGGGCCATTATTAAGAAAGATATGACAGTTCAATCACAAATACAGTTTTTGTCAAGTGGCAGTATATGTTTCTGATAAAACTTCATTTGAATATACCACCTCCAATCACATCATATGGTTGGGATACAACCACGATCTTATGTATTATAAAACTCCGTTAGGTAACACGGAGAAATATTTTATCACGCTTACATAGACTGGTTCAATAATGAGAGAGATATAGCAATACAAATACACCTATTCCCTTTTTTAAACGGGAGCAATATTTTTATTTGACATTTGGATATGGTCTCCAAATGACGTTATAAAGTCGGGATACAAGAACAAATCTTGATAACATAAAACAAGAAATAATATGAAAATATTGACTTGTTTTGAGGGGAATATGCAGTTTTGTTGCCCCGAGGATGTGCATATTGCCCGAGCCGCAGATGAGGGCAATATGCACAGCCGAGGGGCAACAAAACTGCATATTCCCCTCACAACAAGGCAATAATTTCATTATTATATTTATCAACTTAACTCTGTGCTAATCTATCATCTCTCGAGCAAAATATTGTTTGATATTATATTTTGCAAGAGCGCAATCTTTCTGAGTTGGTGTATATATATTGGAATTGCTACATATCAATTCAGTGGGCAATCGCTTGCAACATAATTTATCATGCACGAGATTCCACTGATTCGAAGCTGCTTCAATACTATCGTGTAGATCTCGCAACGCACGTATAGTTGTTCGATGACGCTTGTTAGTTACTCCAATAATGTGCTTGGGTACGATTCTACTTACACATTAGATGAGGGAAATTTTCTGCAGCTAAAATCAGCTCGACGAACTGCTCCGTGATCATGTTTGCAACGCGAGCGAGAGAACGGGGCGACCTATGTTGTAATTATCTCCCTTTGGTGTATATTCCATGGGAGATGGAATATGCAATTTCAGCGGGCAATATACACCCACGTGACCGCGGAATATGTAGTTTTATCTCATTACGATTTATATAGTGAGACACTCTAATAAATATAATAATGATGATTAGATAGATGGGATATGTAGCAATTCCAATATATATACACCCCCTTTTTGGAAGGTAGTTGATATTTAGATTTGGTCGCTACGTGACGCCACAAATCATGATATTATACAACTGTCATTATTGATGAGTAGTATGCACTATAGCTCAGACCGATTGGGCTATAAATAAGAGTGACTGGGTTGTTTAAAGTCAGCTACCCGCTTTTTCGGTGAAACAAAACGAATATCTCTATGGTGTCATTTCGGCAGCAATAGAAAAAATCTGCACCACTACATCCACCCTAGTTGATACCCGGAATGGTCATATAAATTCCTGGTCTAAATTATCTTGCCGGCGGGGTGAGCAAATTTCTAAAATAGGTTTTTTTTCAACTTGGCTCCAAGACCAGATGGGTTTAATTGATGGTATCGTTTGAACTTATCACTACATTAGGGAATAGCGAATAGCAACTAATTTATAGGAATGTGAGGTGCGCAAATTCAGTTTCTTTCTGTTATTCGCAAGGAAATCGAACTATTTCAGGTTAAGCTTATCGACATTATTATAGACAGCTGATTTGGACAAAAAATCTTTATGAATGACTTTGACGACTGCAAACTAAATATATCATTGGATGATACCAGGTTATCTTACCTTTCCGTGAACCTGAAAATTTAACATTTTCTTAATATGGTATTTTATCAAGGACTTGATTTCACCACCCACACTGTGTGAATCGACAATGCAATAAATCGTAAAATTGTAACCCGATTCTACACTTCAATCTTCTCTCATGGGTGATTCAATGGGTCAATATTTATCGTCTGCTCATTCGATATTAATGGAGTAAAGTTGTGAGCGGAAAGGATTTCTTTAGAGGGATAGCTTGTGCTGTTGTGAATGCCACCAGTTGTATTGTTAAAATAATCCTGACATTCATTGGTAATTTTTAACACTGTTTTATCACTTTTATCTCAGCCAGAGGAGAGAATTCCCTCTATGCGAAAAATGGTACACCTCAACTCAGCAGGTGCTCAATAACCTGATCTCCTGTTATTTTTCCCCATCTTGAAATATTTTCGCTCTTGTACTACCCGTCTTCGATAGAGGTCCTTGTGGACTAAATAGCACACCCCACCGCCCAAAAGCTGGATACGCAGCCAGTGATATAAAGTTAATAATTGAATCTACACAGTGTGCAATGTACATAAAAAATTGGAATCAAAATGTCATTCAGAAATGTCTACCTGTTTTCTGTGTTTAAAATTGCCATGAAAGACGATTAAATATGCCTGCGGTGGTGACATTTTTTCAGCTGATTTTCTATGGTGCAACTCCCACAATTGAATTAATTTTGTTAATGAACACCACAGGATAAGCCTCTGTATTTATGTGTGATGGCATGTATATTTCATTGCTTATGTTTTTGTGTATATTTGTATTATGATTGAGAGATGTATGTACAAGTATCAAGCATTTGGAAATAGGAATAATAAATGCATGTTAATCAAATTAACAAAGGCAATTAAAACTTGAAGACTGCCATGAAGATTATGCTATTATATCACTCAGAACTCAGTTTGTTATTTTATTGTGTGTGCAATGCATTATTCACTAAATAGTACAGTAAGTACATATAAGTAGGTTTTGTGATATGTGCATGTAAGTGGCCAGTAATACATTTTTTTATTTATTAAGGGGCCAGGTGCGGAGGATGACCTCTCATCAATCGTCCAGATTATTATTATTATTCCACATGCTTTGATCTTGAAATCTGAAAATCTATGTGACGGGTTGAGCCCAAACTTTCGGGATATGTTCTGATGGGTGAGAGCTGGAGATTATACCAAGTTATTTTAGGTTAGTTAGATGTCTAGGCGGCCATCTTGAATTTAGCTTAAAACCTTTACATATCTTCTTCTCTGAAACCGCTACACCGATCGATGTGAAACTTAATACACATGATGAATGGATCGAGGTACATGTATCTCATTAGTAGATTTACCAAGTCCATCCGTTAAGAAATATAGCCGCAATCGACCAATCAAATTGGGCGGATTTTCAAGTAACGGATTTGGACGGGACAAGTTATGAAATATATATTGTATGATATGGCGATCACGAATGTGTC
This sequence comes from Hanleya hanleyi, assembly GCA_036873755.1. Classification (NCBI taxonomy): domain Eukaryota; kingdom Metazoa; phylum Mollusca; class Polyplacophora; order Lepidopleurida; family Hanleyidae; genus Hanleya; species Hanleya hanleyi. The sequence goes on from JAVTVY010053831.1 coordinate 11,098, forward strand.
AATATTTTACTCCTAGCCCGCGTGGTTTGACCGCCATATTGAATTTTGTTAAAAACTTTACCAATTGTTTAAGGGCTTATTCTCTTGAACCCTGATAGGCACAGATTTCTAGGCTACAGCGATATATCGGAAAGGCCGTAGTCTGTTCCACTGGAAGTAAAAACTGTTGATTCGATGAACGGTTTGGCTGCAATATTGAATTTAACCCCAAACCTTTCCCGAGAAACCACTGAACCGATTGACGAGAAACTTGGCACAGAGGATTAAAAGGTCAAGCTCTCTCATTAACTTATTTACAAACTTTGTACGAGAAACAATCAAAATTGTCGGATTTGGAAGTAACTGGTTTGGGCGGGTAAAGTTATGAAATATTTACTGTATGATATGGCTATCACGAATATGCGAAGCTGTTGCTCCTAGGTCACGTGGTATGGCCGCCATCTTGAATTTTGTGAAAAACTTCACCAATTTTGCAAGGGCCTATTCTCTTGGCCACTGATAGGAAGAGGTTTATAAGCTACTGCGATATATCGGGAAGGCCATGGTATGTTGTACTGAAAGCAAATACTGTTAATTGGTTGAACGCTTTGGCGGCCACATTCTGGTATAGACTTGGACACTAGGGGCACTGTGTAGACCTGGTCCCCGGTAGCCGCTGCTCACAGCTCCAATTATTATTATTATTATTCCACATGATTTTGACTTGCCGATATCAAAAAAAATTGTGCGACGGATTGAGCCCAAACTTTCAGGCTCAAGTGCATATGACCTGGAAATCAAAGATTAGAGTACAGAACGGCACGACTGTGAGATACTGCTCGAGATGGAACCGAAGTTGTGGTAATTAGCTACTTTGTTTCTAATTCTCCTGATGCATAGTTTGCTTTTTTGAGAAGATCCATATTTGAAACGGCCTAAAATTATCATTCCAATCAATCGCTTTCTGAAGGTGTGTATTACTTCTATGAATGTGATTGCGCCGACCTTGGATCTCACGGGACCAATCGCATGTGGCCATTTGAGAAACGCCCTAATATGCTCAGATATCACCCGTTGCCGCATGGCTACGTAAAGAAGTGTGCATGTATGATCATTTCATTCATTCGGATGATGACTGTAGTTAGGCCACGGGACATTGGTTTCAGCAGGCCGGTAAATAATACTCTGTCATCAATTGTTTCTATGCTCTATACTCTAGATATTGGTTTTAAGAAGTATTTAAACGTAGTTAAAACTGTATATGGATAAGATTATCCCTTTTCCCATTTTCTTTTATCTATTGAGGCCGCTAAGTTAACTGGTTAGTAAACGACGGCAAATTATTATGTGACTGGTGATTTTGATGTGGAAAGAAGATCAACCGGTTTATTGGTCTACCGGTACTGCATGTGGCACAACACATTCGCAATACTTCTGTTCGTGGTTGAGCGTAACCTGTTGACAGCGTTACCCGTTGACTTTTAAACACGTTATCGAATGTTCATTTCAAGGCAGAAAAGACTTCCAGCATTGCTTCTTTCGCGTTCCACACTGCAAGAAAGCCGTACACAGCCCTAAAAAGAAAATCTCACCAACTAGAGTGAATCATATCATTACAGTAACACCGCTAAATGATATCGAATGTTTCGCGTTACACCCTGTCAGACTGAACTACCAACCGGCAACACTCGTCCTCATCAAAAGAGAAACACTTTAAATACACATAAATGTTCACAGAAAAACACGATGTAGCTATGTCCAACTGATGTAACATATTTCTGTAACGGTACAATACAATCGACATATATCATCTCTCTATTCATCTTTCTGTGAGAGTGGTGCCAGATTTCTTCTGATTAAAATCACTCAAGTTTCATTTCCGACTGAATAATTGAAGACCATTGAAGAAAGCAATATGTGTTTAGTTCCCCCTGAAGTCAAAGTTCTCTCTTCTTTTCGGGGTGCAGCACAAATGCCTGGAAGAGTCGACAATCGGAGGGTTCTGACGTACCGTTTGTTTTGTTTTTTAAATTATATTGCAGACTGTGGAATTGCTTTTGCGCCATTCGATTGCGGTACATGCTCTGGTCTGCCGTGCTGGCTCATTTAAGTCAATTGTCAGATCAACTCCACGGACGAATGTAGTGGAAACGAAAATATCTTGGATGGGGGTGGACGCTTGCATTGGTGCAACAAAGACTAGTTTAATCACACTGCTTGACACCACATTATCAAGTTCCCTTTGCTTCTCAGCAAAATGTATTGAAGCCACAAGACCACCCGAGACTTGGATGAGAATAAACATTGACAATCAAAAGACAAGGAGAGCGAGAGAGGAATTAGGTTTAACATTAGGTTTAATATTCCAGCTATATAGCGACGATCAAACAAAATTGTAAGTATTCCAACAAAAACAAGTCAGCTGCCCAGTAATCCAGAAGTAATCAACACAACGCACCAACAACATGCACATACATTAAAACTTATACCACAAATGATGGAAAACGCTTGCGGCAACTCGCCTTCTCGCATAGCCGCCCTGTATTTTGCTGACACGAGAAGTCGAGAACGCGAGGCGAGAAGTCGAGAACGCGAGGAGAGAAGTCGAGAACGCGAGGCGAGAAGTCGAGGCGAGAAGTCGAGATCTTTCTCGACTTCTCGCCTTCTCGTCTTTGCTTCGTGACAAAAAGGCGAGAAGTCGAGCAAGCGAGGATGGACGGATTCTCGCGTTCGCGACTTCTCGCCCTTAAGAAGAGCAAGAAGTCGAGAAGGCGAGCATGCGAGAATGGACGGTTTCTCGCGTTCGCGACTTCTCGCCCTTTTTAGATTAGGCGAGAACGCGAGAACATTCTCGGCTTCTCGCCTTCCGGTCTCTTATACGCATGGCCGGTAAAAATGAGCTACATTGATGTACAGTTGCTATTGGGAGCAAATCTTACCGCTGCAAGTAAAATGGTGTCCCTTAATCTTAATAGGCGAGAAGTCGCGAACACGAGAATCCCTCCATTCTCGCATGCTCGACTTCTCTCCCTTTTTAAAAGGGCGAGAATCGCGAACACGAGAATGCGTCCATTCTCGCATGCTCGCCTTCTCGACTTCTCGCCTTTTTAAAAGGGCGAGAAGGCGAGAAGTCGCAAACTCGAAAATCCGTCCATTCTCGCATAACAAACCGATTTCTTTCAAATAACCTAAAATACAGTCTTCTTTTACCCGATTAAAAAGATCTTCTCAAGTAGCTGCTTGATAAAAAGAATATCTTACAATCTTAAAATCTATACAGTCGATCAGAATATGTTTAACTGTGAGATCTTCGTGACATGAAATAGATCACAGCGCTGGTTACTTTTTTAGTAAATGTTCGCGAGTTAATTGGGTATGACCGATTCTACATCGCCTGAACATGGCTTGATCGAAAAGTTTCTGGCTACTCAGGTGAAACTCATGAAGTTTATTATTATCCACAGCATCCCATCTAAGGGCCACGCTCGTGCACGAAACGTATTGTTGTGGACAAGAGAAGAATACTGCCGAAATAAATTCTTTATGGCGATGGAATAAACAATCGAAATCATTTGTCATTCTAAAAGTAATATGCTGATGTTGACAGTCCACACTGTTGTAAGAACAGTAATACCAGTTGCGAGGTTTAAGTTTTATACACAAAAAGACCAATGATGAATGTTTACAGAAAATCTACGAATCTCGACAAGCCAATGCAAATTTTGGATCATGTTTTGAGAAGGAGATGGTACGATATGGCGGGATTTGGCCTATACGTGGTGCGGGTGAAATCGAAAAAAAGGAAATGCCCTAAAAATAATGGTTCATAATCTAACGGCAAAAGAAAATATATGTAAACAATATGTGAAAGTACACATGCACACAAAAAGCTTGACATTGTATTTGTGCATACAAATTCCAGTGGCATTGATCGGACTCGGAATTGTTGATCAATGTGGTTGACGATTTCTTGACTGGGTTAAACTGATCGGGCACGATACAAATTCAGATAAAGAGCAATAACGTATGATGCTCTAGCATTTGCAGTGTCATTCCGGTAAATTACCACGATTATCACCGAAAGAATTGAAATGATGGGTAGTGTACCACACTCGGGGCAGGCTTTTTGTTTTAACTGTTCCTCGCAATGTCCTTCGTGGGCAGCATTTGGGCGTGTTATCCTAGATTCAGTGGAACGATGGTCTTAGCACCGCGAGGCACATCACCAGATTTCGCTGCAGTCAATTCTAGCCGTACTGGCTATTGTGATGTAGATACTTAGGCGTGAGTTTCACCATTTTCTTGTCGTTTTTGGCTAATTTCTGTATATCAACCATAAACAAAGATTTGAAAACTGCATTATCAGCAAGAAATCTTAAGGGCATGCATTCAACAAACTATCCCAATATTGGATGAGAGTATACTCGTTCTATATTTACTCACTCCGCTAATGTATTTGCTGATGGCCGACTATTATCCGGATGTACAGAATGGGGAGTGATCCAGGGGGTGGACAACTCTATGTGTCATTATACATTAATCGGACTATAAGGGAACACTGTAATAATCGAATTACCTGATTCACATAGGACAAAAGTCCGAGCATTGATGGGTTTCGACAATACAATTTTTCCCAATATAGAAGCTGTCAGCAATTTGAAATGATGCCGGGCTTTGACTACAGTGGACTCAGCTCGTAAAGGTAATTGGCAACAATCGGACAGGTAAGGTAGCAGTCAAAGAGTATTCTGTATGTTTCCAGAATAACCTCACGCTATAATGAACAAAAAAGCTTTGAAATTATCCTCTCGATAATTCAAAAACCCAAGACTAATTATATCAGTTCTTCAATTCTCATAAACTTATGGAGATGCTTTTTTTTATTTAGATGACCCATATACATGTAATCAAGTTCCGTGACACTTATTGATGGATGCGTGTCTTTGACTGACAATACGACGTACAGTTTCTCCCATAAACGTCACAGTAGATAGGGTGATACCACATACCAACAGATAGAACACGCTCTGTACAGTCAATAAATCTATCGCTCTAGCATCTGTTTTTCGTTGTGAACATTGTTTTTGATGCGGCACCCATTTCTTCTAGCAATATTTCATCAGCCCATTCTCGTGAAAAGCCAAAATTCTGAAATATACAACGGAAGTGAAATCTTGTTGAAAATGTGTTGCAACAAATCAGCATATCTCAAATATGGCATGGGCCAAAACTTGAATTATCCTTCTAAATGAAGATTTCGGCAGGTTCTAGATTTTAATCCAAAAATAACTTAATAAGGATTCCCTTTTCTCGGTAGAATGTTCCAAATTTTCACCTGCACACTAGTTAAAAAAATCGCAAAACAGAGTATGTCCTCTTCAGTTAACCTGTAAATGAGAGTCCATAATAAAAAGAGCATCTATTCTGGCTTTTATGTAGAACTTTTAAACCGTGTGGCTCGATGTCACCTTTTTCACTTGTTCCTGGCAACTGGGTGTCTCACTACCATCTATTCAGTGTTAAATTGTCATCAGGATGTCTCATTTCAAAAACAGGGAGTCTTTGATACACATGCCCTGACTCATGGCAAGTCGAAAGACTGGCGTCATTAGAGGGTGTATAATTCCCTCCTTTGCAATGTTAAATGATCAGATCCATCCCATTTTATAATTTTCCTGATCAGTGTGCAAGAGAAATATTGAGCATTTTTGCATGTGGCGAGAGCATATTTACATTATCCAGCAGACTTGGTGCTTTCAACCTAAAAAAAAAAAAAATACGCGACAATGATCGAAAGTCCCTTCACGGCAGATAGCATTAATTTCAGTCATATAATTAAAATAGAGAGAGAAGCAGTCGACATTTTTTCAAATATCGCAGCAAGGCATCGTGATATTTTATTTGTAAAACATTTAGCATTCTTTAATCAAATTCCCTGGTCGTTATCTGAGGTATAATGTATTCCAGGTACTCTTTGATTGTAACTGTTAAGAGGTTAAGAGGAACTCACAAGACTTGGCGTCAGATACCCTCTACGCTTCGATCGTATGTTGATACTGCCGTTACGAGGATTGTGTTCCGATTATGAATACGATAAATGATTGTGATTATGTCGAGTAAATTAGCTAAAAGCTATATAATGATACGTGGACAGTATACTGTGGACACTTGTAATGTAATATGTTCAAACAGTCGTAATTGTAGCGCGACAGGAACACCTTTTATCTCCAGGAAACGATTTGGAAATTAATTTCAATAAAAGAGTACTACTACTGACCACCTCTCTCTGACAACAAACTGCCTAGTATTCATCCATATATCTATATCATGACTGCTTTAGTTCTGAGTTTCGGTGTCAATAGTGCAGTGTGGATAAGAGGTGTGGGTTATGGACTGGATTGATTTGTTCTATCATGTTTCAACTCATTTTGAACGTTAACAATACACACGCCAATGTAACATGTAAGCATTTCCAACATAACGCCAACGCAGGATGGACGATATACGTTCGCTAATAGTTCACTGCCATAAAAGTGAATGTACATGGATATCGCAAATGGGTTACTGTCGTTATCAAGCCTGTGAGCTATACGTTGCCATTATTGTATACGACTGATTTAGATTGCATATCGCCAAACGATGATATATGATAAAATCATTGAGTAACTTTGAATAAAAAACTTTTCAGATATTAGCAAATGACTGATTTGGTGATATCTAATCATTTGACGATATCAGCAAATATTTGATATTAATGTGGAGATGCCGAAAAAAAAGTAAACAATATTGCCATAAGGTCCTGAGATTCCGGCTGACAGCTAATCCATTCTTACTTGCATCATTTACTTCGATTATACTTTCTCTCAAAAAGTGTTTCCTTATATAGAAGCTGCTTCGTGGTGCTATACTCCATACCAAATATTCTTTTTTATATTACAAAGCCAGTAGCGCACATTTCAACATCGAGAGAAAGGACAGACCCTGATTGAGACGATACATGTGCAACGGTATAGATCAGATGGCGATAACATATCTATGGATTAAAAGTGTCGTTATTTTAGGGTCGTGGGTTTGATTCCCGCTGACGGCTAAATTGCTTTTCTCTCAAAAATTATTTCCATTATACTGTTGTACTTCGCCGGTTGAGTGGACAACTCCCCATAATACAAAATCTTCATTTCTCTTCCTAAAGAAAGTAAGATTCCATCAACGCTTGAACTCGGCATATCAAACAAAAGGTGCGTGATAGTTATTTGAATGAAGCAAATTATTCCCTTTGTTCAAGTCGTTAGCATTTTGCAAATCGAAATTTACTGTTGTGCGAAAATCTCCGTGTATGGCGAATTCTTTGAAAACAGCATACCGAATGTTGAAACGAACAGAGGTTCATTGATGTATGCAATGGCGCAGTTGTTCGTAACAGTTGGGGTCATGTGGAGAGAGTCAGCTATATAAACGTATCCACCGTCTTCCATTTTCTTCTGGTGCAACGAATCAGAATACTAAGGACATCTGGGTCAGTAGTTGAGAACTCCATCATTCCCATCCAAATCTTTTTGTAAAGTGGCTTGCTATCATTCTGAAGAATAAAACAGTTTGGGCCTTTGGTGAGGAATTGTGGTAAAGAAAAAATAGCTACAACGTTGCGTCTGAAACATAACCATGCATACCGAGGTACGGACTGAACAAAGACAGGAAAGAGTATCCCATGTTGTCTCCATGCCATGTTTCCAATGAATGGCATGTTGTCATGGTATTGCAGTCTATTATTAGACATTGTGGATGTTTCTAGAATATAGGGCTGACGCAACCTTGTTTGCGTACTAGTATGTGGGCCAGCCACTTGAAGTTTTCTGGAGGGCTATTGTAAATTGTATCTAGGTCAGATGATGCGGTAACGCTGTGTATTCTAGAAGCTTCTTGATTGGGTAGAATGATCGTGAATGCCTCATAGAGTATAAATAGCCCATTCAGTGAGTCATTCGGCAGGGAATTCAAAATGGCTTTTTATGTGGGTCTGCTGTGCTGTGTTACCTTTGCCTGTAATTACGGACTGCTATATTGTTTACTCCTGGGTATTGACTGTTGGCTGCTGTATGGTCTACGCTATTTGGTGAAGACTATCGGATATTGGACATTTACTTTGACTGTGTACAACTGAGTAGTGTTGGATTACCATTATACAGAAGTGATTTATGCGCGTCAACAAGGACGGTAAAGTGTACACTGGTATAGCATTGAACCGCAAGACTATATTTCACACATTTATTTGTTTTATTAACCTTACTTAAATTGTATATGATTTTAGTATTGTAAATAAATCTTTGATTTTTAGTCCTTGACTTCAGACGTCTTTCTGTTACACTCAGTTGACGTAACAATGTGAAACATTTTTATTTACCGAGTACCTCAGTCAAAACCATCCCGAAATCCAGTGTGAATGATGGGCCGTTGAAACGTATCCAGATAACAAAAAAGATGGCGCACGGAAAACGCAACTTAACCCTATCTGGCCTGTGCTTTTGGGGTTTTGTCCTGCCCTGGGAGAGGGCCGAAATGGCCCCCTAATTATTGTTCTTACCCCTGGAGCTAGGCGCTGACACTTACGACACTATACCCTTAGGCCAAACTCTGCCAGAAAATGTAAACAATCAAAGATGGCCGCTTTGATGACATCAGACTGACGTCATTTTCAAAAACGGCATTTTTGATCGATTTTTCGGTCGGATATTCCGATTATTTTATTTATGCAATTTCTCCGAAAAAACTGCATAAAAAATTAGTAAATATTTAATGTGATGTGAAATAAAATAGATTTTGTCCAGTTTTCATCGCGGAAAAGCACAGATGTTGAAGAAATAAGACAAAAACATCACTTTTCTGGTACCCCACGTGGTCGCCATTTGAATTTACCCATGATCCTCTGCTCGGGGGGTTACGCAAATAGGCTCAAAATGACCCCAATATGATAAACTATAACGCTATTTTTTGTCGTTCCAAGATAGCGCAGAATGTGTGGTAGGGGGCCATTTTAAAAATGACTCGGAAATTGTAACATGCAAATCTGAGATTTTCTCTCTGATTTAAGCCTTCCAGCTTCGCCATGAACTTACCTTCGAAAATATACTGGCGAATGCCCCCGCAGCGAAACCCCCATCGATATTCCCGTTGGTGAACGAGATCCTGTAATGAGCTAAATGGCACCCGTCGTTGAACTATTCCAAGACCCGGAATAAGATGGGCAACATAGATCACAGCAATTATCAGACAAAATAAACACCAAGAGGCGAACACAGTCCTCGCTGACACTGACCCATGTCGATGAATGTTAAGCGAATGCCAAGAGTAACCTGACGGAGTACGAAGAACACAGGAAGGCAATAAACATTAAATCCACTGACTTAAGTAGAGATTTTGCATTCAACTATATGATAGGTAAAGCAGATTTTGTATTCAATATAAACTGATGTGTATTATCAGTCCTTCAGAATTACCCCTAGACAGTGAAGCACTCCGTCATCACTGCAAAAGTTTGTCAACATATTCGTGCGTTCCACAATATACAATTTTCGAACGAATGCCTTCAAAACGGAAAGAACTATGGGTGATGGCATTGCACAATGTTCTAAACTTATTGTGTACATGCTCTCTTTGCGTAAATCAAAGTCACTAATAGCGAGCAATGGTAGCATTCAGCACACAATTGTATACAATTTGAATTGAAACCGTTTGATCATGTCGTAGGCAGAAATGGGTAAATTAGTCGGCTGTGCAGTTCGAACTAATGGCTGTCAATCTGAATATTCATATGGTGAATTTCTGATATAAATACTGCTATAATCACTTCACAACTTAACCAACCCACCAAACTATATTTCCTATTTTACGGTGTGTAATGTCTTAAGTGCCCGCAACTACTTATATATATCACATCGAATACTTATTTGCTAATTACTTGTGCAGTTTTCAAAGATGATAAATAATCGACCAACAATTTGACCGAAAAATGGACTCCAAAATGCATTTTTTCGTCGCTGTAACACTGTTTGGTAAGACAACACATTATTGCAGAAACGTGTAAAACTGGGCTATATCATGAAGCGCCTCAACTCGAAGTTTCCCGAATTCGGGGATACATATCGCATGCTAATAGCAAAATACGAGCGTAGCGTGCAAGATCTATGGCGATACGTTTCGTAGCTTGTGTCTGATTTCCGCCTAATCCGGGCTAGGGGCCGTATAAACTTACGTATGTCAAGATCCATACAGTGTTCATATGAGCAGTCACAATCAAAGCGTGACTGAGACACATCATACTCTGGATAACGACTTTACAACATATATCATATGGAATAATACTACTGATCAGAGATACGGATTTGACATTTCTGAAACATCATAATGTCTTGCTGGCATCATTGAACACTCAGAGGAAATTAGCCCAGTTTTGTGTATACTATGATGTATCCTTTAAATTTGGTGATAATGTTATCATATGAATAAGGTCTTTAATGAACGGCGGCTGAACATTGAATGACGGGCTAGACGCTTGTACGAAATAACCCCTTCCCAAGCCTCGACGGTCCAAAAATCGCAATGGCCAGAAACGGTTGGCTATAATAATATTAAAACTTCTTTACTCACGTACACAAAAATAGGTTATATATCTTATAAACATCCGTTCATTCTGGGAAGTTTGTGCTGATGATTACTACAACTGAGTTAGTCGAAGTGAAACTGTGAGTTCTTTTTCAAATTTTTACACTCAAAATCGTCACTGTAATGCAGGATTTCGATTAATTGGAAAACAAGCTACCCTGGGCTTTCGACAAGACAGTTTGTATATAAAAAAAAGAATTCTTCACCTGTCTATCAATTGGATCAGGTATAACATGTATAAACAATTATTAACTTGAAGGGACAGCTTGTCTGCCTCTTGTGGAAATCAGAGCATTGATCACTGTGCAAAGTACCAATAAGCATAGAAAAAAATGCCACATGCAAACGACCAGTAATACTTAGCGATGGTTGCTGGGACGTAAGAACGTGGAACATTTATCATGCTGACCTTGTTTTAGCATGTTTCCGAGAAGTTTCCAGAAGTTGAGGGCTGCTAGTCCCCCGAATTTATGGGAAGTTATCGTTGTAGGCTTCAGAAAAATATTCTTCGAGTAGTAGTTTTCTAATATGCTGAGGAGCAAAGACACGACCAGAAGGCAAATGATCATCAGAACCAAAACAAGCCAGTCGAATATATCCATTGCTACACGCCATCTTAGTTCTCTGTCAGCGGGTTTCTTGTAATGAGCTCGGACCGGTGGTAGCAGAACCGGATAGGAAATTTCCAAAACTTTCATTCGGTCCTCTTTTGGCCAGTAAGGCACACCAATAACGTCAATATCCTGCAATATATTGCATACGTTTATAGTGACATATACAATGCACTCATTATTTCGCTTGTAAGCACATGAGCCTGAGCAGAATTCTCTGGGAATTTTACCAAAAATAATACATATTTATATAATTATCGTTAGCACGGGGTAAACCTCAACAATCCGGACGATTTAAAATTCCGTAAATAACTTTTGTTAATATAAATATACTGAAGCACCTGAAATGTTTAATGATCTCTCGTATTTAATATGGTTGTACATGGCAACATACGAAAAAAAGGCGAACGAAAGGCAATGATTGTGAACATAAGGGATCAGGTTTCGCTGAGGTACTATATCATGGACAAAGCAAGATGCAAACATTACGAGGTCCGCAACTCTGTGGAAAGTCATCGATATACTTTGTCCATCTTCCATGTAAGATTTGAAGTTGTTCGCCAAATAGTAGCTGAGCTATGAATCAGAACAACAATTGTTTGACGACCGGGATAAAGAGCTACAATTGTGTAGAAAATCATCGAAGCGGCTGAAAGAAATCTCACGGTGCACTAAGCATCGTCCACTGAAGTGTTGCATCTCACAGTGCAGCATCGTTCATGTGTATATTAAGCTGTCTTTTCAGCCTATCCTGTTCTTTTGGGGACCTGTTATGGTCGGGGGGGAATTATTTTTCTACTCCTTGGGTCAAGCTCTACCAGAAAATGTAAAAAATCCAAGATGACCGCTTTAATGGCGTCACAGTCATTTTCAAAAACGGCATTTTTTGGTCGATTTTTCAGTCAGATTTTCCGAAAAAATGTTGTATGCAATTTCCCCTCAAAAACTGCATGATAAATAGTAAATATTAATGTGATGTGAAATAAAATAGTTTTTGCCAGCTTTTCATCGCGGAAAAGCAGAAATCTCCAAGAAATATGACAAAAACATCACTTGTCTGGGTCCATTCGGAACTCCCGAGCGGAAATCTACGAAGGGGACCGATTCTACGCTCGGGGGACGACAACATGAATTTCCTATGAATCTCCAGATGTGACGCGCCGGAACGGTTTAATACGCATGGCTCCGAAGCCCAATCACTCTCGCGGAAGCCTTAATCCCCGACCAGCAAATATTTCCCTGCGAGTCTCTGATTTACGTCAGATATTCTAAAAACTGTTTATTCTTTTCATTCGAAGCACGTTTCAATAGAAAACCATCAGTTTAAATGGTACACACGCCACGTATTGGCAAGATATAATTCCCGTGACGTCACACGTGGTGGGCTATGGTAAAAGTACGATTTTCCACATGCTTCCGTGGCTCTTCCAAGCCAAATTTGAAAAACAGAGGCCCATGATCGTCATCGTAATTTGCCCCCTCAATAGTATAATGGAGGATCAGGTACAGACCTTGTGTGAAATGGGGCTGAAATCCTGCTTCCTCAACATAGAGGGGTCCAGTGGCCATACCTATGCTGTTGTGGTCACATGGTCTAGTCATACGTCACATGACCACGCTCTAGTCTAATATGGCGTCAATGGCCTTCGAGGGACATCTCAAACCGGAGATCCCCGAGAAGTTGCGAATGGTCTGGGTCCTCACGTGCCCGCCATTTTGAATTTACCCCTGATTCTCTGCTCGGCGGGGGGTTATAAAAATATGCCCCAAATGACTCCAATGCGATCAACTATAAAGTCATGGAGTTTCAGCTTTCCATTTTTTGTCGTTCCGGAGAGAGCGCAGAAAGTCTGGTAGCGGGGCCATTTCGACCCCCCTTCCCAGACCAGGTAGGGTTAATAGTAACCCATGTATTGGAGCGATATGCAAGAGGTGGGAAAGAATTGACATCTGGTGACCAAAAAGCAACCATATGACACGATAGGAAAGTATTCGTCGACACCTAACATTCAGACTCGAGAACACAGTGGATTCTCTTAGTGTCTCAACCACACTTCTATCGTAGATTTTCATGTAGAGACTATGAAGTATCCACATGGCTCCTAGCACCGGCTTAAGTGGAATTAGATACGCTAGCGCGGGAGCTGTGAGGACAGATCAGCTCAAACAACTCATCTGATGTTAATGGATGAGCATCATGGACGTCTGATGGAGTAAACGCCTTAACATGGAGTAAACTGGTAAATGCAATAAAGCTAGAAAAACTAACCTGCAATGTCCGACATCGTACAGCTTAAATTTTCCACCGAAACAATAAACCTACATATATTTGTCGATTGACATGTACAGAAGGCGGGCCTCGGGGACTGGAGTCCACCAGCAGAATTCTACCATATACCCGTAATAAATTGGACCGGGCATGAAATTGTTGACTAACGAGATAAAGGGCAATAAAATCTTTGAACATCGTAAAACCTTCAGAACAACCATTTGATGCGACATTCAATATTCAGCCGTGGTCCATAAATCATATTCGCGTCAGCAACCGAAAGGCCTATTTCATATGGCAGCATCAATTCCTAAAGTGTACGAAGTAAAATATAATAATATAATAATGTACCCCTGACGACGTCTCCCGGTTTGCTCCCGGTTCTATCTCGATCGAAACGTCCCGGTTTTCGAGATGGGTACGGAATTGATCGGAAATCTCGAAAGGGGTCCCGGTTTCAATATGTTCGTGTTTTCTTGCCGTTGACTTGGCCTATCTGAACTTTCCAGGCGATTAGCGGGTACCATATTTACACGGCCAAAGTAGAATACAGACAACGGATATTTTAAAAGCTATTGTCCATGTTATTAATCGTTTAATCGATATATGTCTGTCCTGATGTGTCCTGAATCCAATTCAACGAAAACTTTCATTTATCTGTATATAAATTATGGATATGTAATTGAGTGATATTCAATCACATAGATAATTGATTGTATATCTGACTAGTATTCGTCGCGGTATAAATGACACATCAACTAGATATGATCTGAGTAATAATGTTATGGAAGCCTGCGCTAATTGTTGTTCTATATAGTATTTTTGCCAAACATGAAAAGCGTTTGATCGGTGTATTAATCGCGGCGTGTAATTTGTTTTTTAATTTGTTAGTATATTGCGGATTCCATTTTTTTTAGAATAACTGTCTTGTGGCACAGTTCAAATAAGGAGATTATATCTCCAACGTTTATTTCTAGCATCAGCTTGCCTGGAAGTGGTTTGCGGAAATACTGACAGACGGAACTAGAGGTGTTGATAATTCAAGCCACAGTCGGTCTGTGAACAACCGTAGGCTTTGAACAACCGTAGGCTTGAATCAACAGCTAAGGGAGAGGGGTTAATTTCTTTGATAGGAAAAAATGAAACAACACTGTTTTTATTATTTATTGCTGATTTATGTGTCTGGGAAATTAACCGAATAATTGAATTAATCACCGCTCAATTCAGGGAGCAATCACTCTTTAGACCAAAGATTACATGCATTTACTAAAAACAACACAGCGTGTTGTTCTTCCGAAAACTTCGAACGAGCGTTTATGTTTATAATCTCCGGTGAATTTCCAGTGAATTACCAGACGCTTCTGTGGTCTACATATTCACTTTATTTCTAAATACAGGTGGAATCACTGGAGATAAAAATCTCCCATTCTGATATATTTCCAGAGGAACATATGAAATTTTATACTAGACTTGCAGAATTTATTTCTGGACGTATCTTATAAATGATTCAACTTTTCAAACAGGTTCGAAATAAATTACGCTGAATAATATTCATTCGAAATAAGTTACGCTGAATAATAAAGGGCCAGCTTATACATTTTCATTTGGTGATGTTTCTTTTTCTCCATACATAACGTGT
>JAVTVY010053832.1:0-26362 GCA_036873755.1 Hanleya hanleyi
CTACGCGAACGGATACACGTTGTTCTGTTTCGATCTGACCCCCACCTTAGAGAACGACCATCAGCTGGCCCTGACCAAGCAAGGCAATTTACGGCTGGAAATCCACTTTGCACGAGCCCTGGCGACCACCGTCAATGTGATCTGCTACGCCGAGTTTGACAACATCATTCAAGTGGACAAGGCGCGCAACGTCCTGTGTGACTTCTCCACCTAACATGGATACAGACCAGATCACCACCGTGCTGGAGAATGACCCAGAGACACGTAGGGTCTTTCAAGGGGTGTTCGCCCGAGATGTGTTTCCATTAGACCGTATGTATCCGGCTGCTTACGTTCTCAACACGGATCCGATGGATCGACCCGGTGAACACTGGGTGGCCGTGTACTTGACAGAACAGCAGGGGGAATACTTTGACCCGTACGGTCTGCCACCCTCCATCCCGATTTAACAGACTTCATGGATCAAGGCACAGAGACGTGGTGTTGGAACAGTCAAACGTTGCAAAGCCTGACCAGTGGCGTGTGCGGACAATATTGCTTGTTTTACCTGTACCATCGATGCCGGGAAGACCCTTATCTACTATCGTACAGATGTTTGACGAGTACCCCCAGGCCGAGGACCGCGATGTACTCGTCTATGACTGGGCCGCCCATCATTTCAATGTACAAGCCCGTTCTGGGCTTAAGTTAATGACAAGCCCCTTGTTCTGGGCTTCAATGTACAAGCCCCTTGTTCTGGGCTTCAATGTACAAGCCCCTTGTTCTGGGTTTCAGTTAATTACAAGCCCCTTGTTCTGGGCTTCAGTTTTCACGTGGTTGTTCTCACGTTGTTGTTGTTCAATGAATAAAAAAAAATGAGATCTCACCAAAAAACCCTGTCTTGTGTGTTTTATTCCTAATGCATCAATGCCCAATGTGGAGATTCAGTCAAACTGAAATCAGTGGTGTAGGATGGGGTCAAAATGTAACCCATCAAGGTTAGAATGCAACAGCACTATAGTAAAAAATAGAGAGCCAATGAAATCAGCCTACAGACCAAGTACGTGTCTTTGGTCTAGGTTTGGAGCGGGCATTTCATTGAGGTACGTGTATACGGTGAGTGAAGAGACTCGTCCAACACGTATAGATTATGACTATAAGTTCTATGAGCATAATGCATGAAAGTGGCTTTGAACACCGTATTAGCCAATCAGTGGCCTAGAATGGAGCCAAAGGTAACCCATCCATGTCCAGAAAAACATTACCCGGGTATACAAGAACCCAGATGTAGGCGCGGACGTCAGCGAAAGCACACCGTGAATACCCCAATTCGATTGGCTGATTGTTCGATCGCTGATTGGTTCTTTTTCTCGACCGCTGATTGGCTCTTTTTCTCGACCGCTGATTCGCTCTTTTTCTCGACCGCTGATTGGTCCACATGGAACTGCCCATCTTTCCCAGGTTCATCTAGAATCCCCTTTTTGTGCTCAAGCTCTGACTATA
The DNA here is from genome assembly GCA_036873755.1 of Hanleya hanleyi. NCBI lineage: Eukaryota > Metazoa > Mollusca > Polyplacophora > Lepidopleurida > Hanleyidae > Hanleya > Hanleya hanleyi. The sequence goes on from JAVTVY010053832.1 coordinate 1,483, forward strand.
GCGATACCGCAACATTGTCTCATTGGACATTGGACCGTCTGACCTGGAGGTGACCCTTTGACCTTTTGACCCGCGTCCGCGCGCGCGCGCTGCCGGGGATGACGCGGGATGACGCGCGCTGCGGGGCGCTGGGGCGGGAAAACACCCCGGCGGTTGAACATTGGAACTCTTGTGGGTTTGGAGGATGAACATACGGACGTCTAAGGGAAAAAATTGGAACTCTTCTGGGTTCGAAAGTGAAAACCCGGAAGTGACGTGACAACCCACGTCACCTGCGTATATACTCCTGTAAAATAGAGCCGATTTTATTTCTTTGGAAGGGGCAAGGTCAATAGGACTTGCGCTTTTTATACTACTAAACTGTGAAGTAGATTACATCTTACATAGGCCTTAAGGCCGTGATATGCATATGAAGTAGTCTGGGGCATGGTCAGTACTTGCCAATTTTCCCTTCGTCTACTACTCGCCGATTTTTTTTATTTTTATTATTATTTTCGGTACTTTCAATTTTTTTTCCATCGTATTCTACATGATCAACCTCATAGCTCATAGTAAAAGCCATAAAAAAAAACGATCACCCCTATACCCATACAGGCCAAATATAGCGGGACATGATCTTCGCCTGGGAATTGGTCTAGTCCGTGTTGTCTCCCTTGCACCAAAGCGTATAGATGGCTATAAATTTCTAAAGTTATCTGGTACAAAGGTGATGAAATGCTGGCGTCAAATCTTTAGTCTGATCCAAGGGTAACCTTGCCAGTTTTGCACTAGAAGATCATGTTATCTTTCCTCTGGCTAACCATTTACAGCGTTTTCTTCCAACACCATGTTTGACCAAATGGGCACCACAGCTTAAAATTGTTTGGTGCTAATGCTGTCTTTGGATTATGGACGAGAAAAATCTTTAAAAGACGACGGCTTAATATTGAATGAAGGATTAGACAAAAGTCATAACGTATGAATAACATTGGAATCTACAGGATATTGAACCAATTAGATCATCAACATCGACAACAAACTATAAATAATTAAATAGTAGATTGATAGGATTCCTTTCCGAACCACGTCCACTGTTCCGATATTGAAATCCACTCATTATACCAACTGGGTGATCAGCTTCATCGACAATATTGCAAAGTCACAGACAGCCGAAATGGCATTAAATATTTACATATGTGACGGGTAGGAATTGTACTATTAAATATCATTCATTTTTAGTCATATTCGTTGTTAGGAGTAATTTTAATAGATTTGTCTATGCAGGGCATTTGGCCGTAGGCCGGTAAGTGGAGTCGACCCCTTAAGCGAACAGCTGTTGCGTTGCCATGAGCAACGACACGTACACATTTGTTGGCTTTACATTGCATCGGCGGGAACAGATGCCGCTTTATTGAAAAATAACACCTCTTAGGCAGCAATCTGGCTAGCAAGGTAAGCCTTAACACTTATATTTTCATTGGATGCAAGGTTGTCTTGAGAAATATATCTCTAAATATGATTAATTATCGATTGTCTATCACGACAAACTAACACTCGGCTGAACAAATATGACCAATATGGCGGCCGTCTGAAGCTCGAAGACAGAAAATTGTCAAACTTCACAAATTAATATCTCAACAATTAGAACATCTTACGAGCTGATACTTCAGGACTAAATCATAAAATATCTGTACTTTCTAACCTTAGGAGAATTCGTCATGAAATTATTTAGAAATAGTTCATTCGCGCACTTTTTGTGACGCACTAAAACGAAGTTGACAGTTGTTTTTAGTATAGGCTGCTATGGTGTGCGCGAAAAGCCGACTCAAATATAAAAATCTATTTTTCCGTAAATATGAAACGTACAAACTTCTTACGTCAGGACAATGTTCTCCTATATATGTACTTCCTATTTCCTACAGGAATTTTCCGTAGAAAATTTATAAATGGGTTAAACTTACAAAAAATGTCCGTAGGGGGGGGGTCTTGAAATGTCTTGCCAAAACGATGTCAAAATTACCGGCAGATGGCTTTACATTGCATCGGCGGGAACAGATGCCGCTTTATTGAAAAATAACAACTCTTAGGCAGCAATCTGGCTAGCAAGGTAAGCCTTAACACTTATATTTTCATTGGATGCAAGGTTGTCTTGAGAAATATATCTCTAAATATGATTAATTATCGATTGTCTATCACGACAAACTAACACTCGGCTGAACAAATATGACCAATATGGCGGCCGTCTGAAGCTCGAAGACAGAAAATTGTCAAACTTCACAAATTAATATCTCAACAATTAGAACATCTTACGAGCTGATACTTCAGGACTAAATCATAAAATATCTGTACTTTCTAACCTTAGGAGAATTCGTCATGAAATTATTTAGAAATAGTTCATTCGCGCACTTTTTGTGACGCACTAAAACGAAGTTGACAGTTGTTTTTAGTATAGGCTGCTATGGTGTGCGCGAAAAGCCGACTCAAATATAAAAATCTATTTTTCCGTAAATATGAAACGTACAAACTTCTTACGTCAGGACAATGTTCTCCTATATATGTACTTCCTATTTCCTACAGGAATTTTCCGTAGAAAATTTATAAATGGGTTAAACTTACAAAAAATGTCCTGGTCAATCAGTGCACGGGGTGAGTGGGTGGGTTCAAAATGGCGGACTTTCAATCACACACTGACTGACACCGGTGAGTGGGTGGGTTCAAAATGGCGGCACCTTATTTTACACACACAACACCATAAGCCGCCATTTTGAACCCATCCACTCACATACCAGGTCAATCAGTGCACGGGGTGAGTGGGTGTGGACAATTGCACTTGCCTCACCCCAGCCCTCATTTGCATATTTTCAGGGACAACAGGCCGCCATTTTGAAACACACCACCCCTAACATACAAAAAACAAGCCGCCATTTTGAAAATTAAGCCACCCTTGGGGAAAAACCCAAAGACCTCATTTGCATATTTTCAGGGGACAACAGGCCGCCATTTTGAAACACACCACCCTTAACACACACAAACAAGCCGCCATTTTGAAAATATGCAAATGAGAGCTGGGGTGAAACAAGTGCAATTGTCCGCCATTTTGAAACACACCACCCCTAACATACAAAAACAAGCCGCCATTTTGAAAATATGCAAATGAGGGCTGGGGTGAAACAAGTGCAATTGGCCACCATTTTGAAACCGACCACCCCTAACACACAACTACAAGCCGCCATTTTGAAAATATGCAAATGAGGAGGTGAGACAAGTGCAATTGTCCACCATTTTGAAACCGACCACCCCTAACATACAACTACAAGCCGCCATTTTGAAAATATGCAAATGAGGAGGTGAGACAAGTGCAATTGTCCACCATTTTGAAACCGACCACCCCTAACATACAAAAATAAGCCGCCATTTTGAAAATATGCAAATGATATGCACTCATTGACACCGGTGTCAATGAGTGCACATGACCTCATTTGCATATTTTCAAAATGGCGGTCACAAACAAGCCGCCATTTTGAAAATATGCAAATGAGGTGAATTTTGGAAAAACCCAGTGCAAGTGCACTCATAGGCCACGCCCCATTCACCTGCGCACAACGCCCCAATACTCCTCAAAACCGCCCCAATTTTAGGTTCTGCGCATGCGCAGTGAGGCGCTATTAACTCCAAAGACTTGATGTATACTACTACCCCGGAGCTTCCGGGGCCTAGGCAGCCCCTGGACCCCCGCCTGTTGGACTGTGATAGTGGTCCCCCACTTTCAATTACGTTCCGACGCCACTGGGTTACCCTACGATGTATATAGGCCCAAAGCGTTATTATTGTGTTTTCAAGATGACAAGAGAATAAAATATAATACTGATATTTGACAAATGACGTGTTAGTTTAATTGTTGGAATCGCTCAGAATGCATCTCAGGCCATCTAAGGTCTCACAGCTATATAATATAACCCTAAATCTGCATACATTATGTTCAGATTTAATTCCGCGAAAACGCTTAGAACGCATCTCCGGCGCTCTAGGACCCCGGAGCTTCCGGGGCCTAGGCGGCCCCTGGACCCTCGCCTAAAGTGCTATGATAATCGACCCCCCTTTGAAAAATCCTAGCGACGCCCATGAAAAGTCGAACAAATTTTTAGAATCTCTTCATGGCCAGCACGTGTACAATATACTTGCATCCACATGCTCACATCCCAAGGTATATGTGATCATTTCCGAAACTCGTACATTCGTCTCCACATCAAAAGATGACATGGCTGTCTTCTTGACGGGTCTCGATTCATTTTGCTCTCTGCCGCATTTAATTAAGTAATTAAAAGTGTTTGTAACTAGTAACATTGGTGGCTTTCTCGCCCGAAGAGACCATAGTTTACAACAGTGGAGGTTCTGGAGGGTGAACGTAATTTCCTGGTGAGTTTTCGACATTGTTTATGTGCTTCTTTGAATCGTGAAAATCATGCGGAATGACTCTGATTTTAAAACCAGAGTCATGTTACTTGACTACGCGTTGATGGGTATCGATACGATGATATGATCACCTTCATTTTCATTTCATTTTTCTGATGTGTAAAATAGTACTAATTCATGTACAAATTTAAAGGAAACTCTTATGTGGATAAACAGGTGTTCGTGGATAAATAGGTGTTCGTCTCCATCCTAATTTTTCCTCGAATACAACACAGATTAAATCACGATCATACGGCATACCTTTCTGACATAAGTAACCACGATATCCTGGATTACAAGCTCCTGGACAATTACCCGTGTACCTATCACACACTGCACTCCCTTCACAATGACCACACGTCTGGATACAATTGCTACCATAACTCTGAGCCACACAGGCTGGAAACATAACAGGAGGAGGGGCATGTGAAATGGCAAGAATAACAAACAAACAAATAACAATAATCAGGTTGAATGTATAGAAGCTCACCGAGCATGAATAATTGGACATCTAATGATGGACCAGTTCTTTTAAATTGCCTTTTTATCTTAGGGCTTCCATTGTTTGCTATGTATGTCGCCTCAACTGTATGACAATGATAATACACAATACAGGCGATAATCTCACAGACGTTACATAATTTATTTAAATATTATGTGGGTCGAAATCAATCAATATCCCCTATAATATTGAAACAAGAATGACCAATATACATTTAAAGGCGCTGAATGATTCAACCGATTGGACAGATTGTATTTACTGATATCACAGATACACAAATATTGCTTTCATGCTGAATGTCGGAAATGTCGATACGAAGATATGCACAGGTGAATCAAAAGTTATATGTCACATTAAATAAGACTATTTTTATTCATAATAAATACAAGCGATTCCTAAATGCCTATATAAAAAATAAATTAAATTAAATTATCAACAAAAGTTACTCACACTGGGTGCAAGTGCCACTGTTGTAGCCAGAGGAGCATCCCGTGGGACATGACCCATTCACATAGTTACAAGCGGTGTCTTGGAGACAGTGACCACAAGTACTGCTGCATCTCGCGCCGAAAGAACCGTCCATACAAACTGGTTATTATAAAGGAATGGAACTCATAAGAAAACAATATCTAAACGAGAGATCCTGAAGGATCTTGGCGCCCACCATTGTCCGATAATTGTAAGCTAATGACTAGAGGATCTTTTTGTCCAATTTCGAATCTGATCGAAAAAGATCGGAAAAGGGACACTGAAAAGCATCAAAATATAATCTAAGTTTCAGGAGTTTCAAGATTTCCAGAAACTGTACTTATGTCGGTTGTTATAATACAAGAGAAATGAGCAAAATTAGTCTGAAAGTGAATGTACATGTACGGAGGATCCTTCGCCTTTGTTTTGTAGTATTTTTATTTATTTTTTTTTTTTTGCACGTGTCATCATTGGGTACTGGAAGCGAGGACCAAAAAGGACACTTTGGCATGAGCTATGAAACATACTTAAGATTTCATAATTTGGAACGAATGCTAATTCTGTTCTGTTTAATGGGCTAGTTTGAGATATCTCTTTTAAGATACCATGCTCGAAAATAGTAAGATGGTACATGGGATCCGGTCCGCGCAGTAATGTTGAAACTTCAAAAGTGCCTGAATCCTGATTATCTCCCTTGGATCGAAACATACAGTAGTCTACAGTTGTCGAGTTGTGACGTTGAGTCACAAGAGTGACGTCCCTTCATGTAGCCGATCCGCCGGCAGACGAAAGGGTGGAGCAGTTCACTTGCTACTGCATGGACTAAAGAAAGCTGATTTAAAATTTGAAGAAATACATTTTAATTCCGAATTATTTGAACTCCTTGATATGGAAGGTGAAGGTATGGATATTCTCCATAGTCAATATATAGAATATGCCCCACCATTTGATCCGCCAACTCTTGTGATGCAACGTCACAACTCGAGAATACTGTATTAATTTGAAGCGTAACTTGGATTCTCGAATCGGACTTTAAAAGGTATCTTGCACTACTAGGCCCCATGTGGGACCTGTGTACCAAATTTCAGAAAGATCCATGAATTATTTCCTGATAATTCGCGATAATGTTTCAAGGGGAAATTCAAGATGGACAGCTTGTGGCCATATTGAATTTTCGAATCGGACCAGAAAAGGTATCTTGCACAACTAGACAAGGAGATCCTGTGTACCAAATTTGAGAAAGATCCATGCAGTACTTCCTGAGAAATCACGATAACAATGTTTCATGGGGTAATCCAAGATGGTCGCCTGATGAATAAATTGGATTTTGGAATCGGACCAGAAAATAAATTAAGGTATCTTGCACAACTGGACCACAAGCGGAACCTGTGTATCAAATTTGAGAAAGATACAGGCAATACTTCCTGAGAAATCATGATAAAATGTAAGTATAAGATGGCCGCCTGGTGACCATATTGGATTATCGATTCGGACCGAAAAGGGCATTTTGCATATCGAGACCCTAAGGGGAATATGTGTACCAAATTTGAGAAAGATCCATGCAGTAGTTCCTGAGAAATGACGATAAAGTTTCATGGAGAAATCCAAGAAGGCTGTCTGGTGGCCATATTGGATTTTCGAATCGGACCACAAAAGGTATCTTGCACAACTGGGCCCCAGGGGGAAACTGTGTACCAAATTTGAGAAAGATCCATGCAGTAGTTCCTGAGAAATCGCGATAACAAGGTTTCATGAGGAAATCCAAGATGGCTGCCTTGTGGCCATATTGGATTTTCGATTCGGACCGAAAAAGGTATCTTGCACAACTAGACCCGTGTACCAAATTTGAGAAAGATCCATGCAGTACTTCCGGAGAAATGACGTTAACAAAGTTTCATGGGGAAATCCAAGATGGCTGCCTGGTGGCCATATTGGATTTTTGAATCGGACCAGAAAAGGTATCTTGCACAACTAGACCCCAAGGGGAACCTGTGTACCAAATTTGAGAAAGATCCATGCGGCAGTTCCTGAGAAATCGCGATAACAAGATTTCATGGGGAAATCCAAGATGGCTGCCCGGTGGCCATATTGGATTTTCGAATCGAGCCAAAAAGGTATCTTGCACAACTAGACCCCAAGGGGAACCTGTGTACCAAATTTGAGAAAGATCCATGCAGTAGTTCCTGAGAAATCGCGATAACAAGGTTTCATGGGGAAATCCAAGATGGCTGCCTGGTGGCCATATTGGATTTTCGAATCGAACCAAAAAAGGTATCTTGCACAACTAGACCCCAAGTGAAACCTGTGTACCAAATTTGAGAAATTACGATAACAAGAATTGTTTACGGACGGACGGACTGACTGACTGACGGACGGACTACGGACGACGGACCACGGACGAAAAGCGATTTGAAGTGATTACGGCTAAAAACATGAAATGAACGTCATTAATCGGAAAAAATATTCGAGGAAAGATATCATCAAATGTACCTGTATTGCAGAACGGTTCCACCCAGCCTGGTTCACAGCCGTTGATGCACTCCCCAGACTCAGTGTGACAAGCGGCTTTATTCAAACAGGAACCACATCTCTCACCGCAGTTCTCTCCGTAGTAGCCTGCCGGGCATACTGTAAAGTAACGAAGCAAAGATAAACATATTATTTTGCAAGAGTATTGCATGGATTAAAGACATTAAGACAAATTGTTTTGTAAGAATCATTTGACGTACGGTTTATTTGCTTTGCGTCATTGGAAAGGCACCGATTGTCCCATGCATATCGCATAGGTATATTGGTAGATGCTTTTTGTCATTGGCTTTACGGTTGTAAAAAGGTTGGTATTCCCAGCCGAAGAAAACGCTGCTTACGGTCTTTGCAAATTCTGCCTGTCCATCCCGGTTGACATCCCCCATGACACTGTCCTGTACCAACGTCACAAGCCTCTCCGTTTTTGCAGTGTCCACACGTCTGTGTACAGCCCTGTCCGTACTGTCCAGCAGGACAATCTGATCAGTGGGAAGGTGAATACTGTATGAACTATATTTTGTTTTCCAAATTTTGACCAGCATTTCTGCAGTTCTTTTTTATACTGAGGTTGATAGAATAATTTAGCCAGCTTAAGATGAACTAGTCTGAAATTATCTGATATAAACTGGTATTCACTTTTTAAGTGAAAAACGATCTAACTTTACATTCTTTTAAATAATAGTTTCCATCCCGACAAATCTAACTGAACCTACAGTTCCAGTAAGTTCGATCTTGATACTGTTCATTTTATTAAAGAATCAAGTAGAGCATGCATTTCTATACTAAATCTGTAGCCACCGAGGTATTTAATTACTCTAATGCTGTCAAAGAGTGTGATTGTACCTTATACACGTCGGAAGGCTATAGTTGTGATTGTGAATCGTCGGACTTTATCTATACACCATGCACACATATTGTGACTGGTAACTTTGATATAGTGAGTGATAAGGACCTAAGAACACTCCTGGTGAAGGGACCTAAATATAGAGAGCATTAGAACAGTACGTTACTGATTGGTCTAAGCGAGAAAACGTTGAACCTACAGTACTCGCTGATGGGCTAGACCTCGCCAAGAGCAAGGTCGTTGAAACAATCCATCATACTGACAGAAATACCCTTCCCCAAGCAAAACAAGTACTGAGAAACCTCAATTCTCAAGACGTTCTAGCAAATCTCCAGAGTAAATTCGTCATAGTCCCAGAAGACAAAGCTCCAAATCATGTAATATTCATATCTAAATATTACTATTGCCAGGTGCTGGTTAAGGAATTGACTGTAAACATATCATCAAATACGTCTACTTACCCCCAAACTGCATTTACTCTGGAAGATTTATTCAACAGCCACGAAACGTTTCTCGAGGAAAACATTTCTTTCAACCAATCATAACAATATACCAAAAGTTTACTAGACTCCCAAAATGCATAAATCATCATAGAAAGCTAGATTCATAGCTGGTTATAGAAGCTGCACCACCAAGCTTCTTTCAATCCTGTTGACGAGGGCCCTTCAGGAGGTAAAATCATTTCGGGAAAGGTATTGCGCCAATATTTCTAAAAACCTGGCGTTGAATGTATGTGGATATTGAAAAACTCAAAATGTCTTACGGAAGAACTTGATGCTAAAGGTCACATACCATACAGACATGTATGCGCATGGGATTTCTCGAATCTCTATACTACAATCCCTCCTCAGGACCTTATTGACCGTCTAAGATCATTAATAGTGTCTGTGTTCAAGAAAACTGATCGCAGATATATTAATGCCAGAAGCCATAAAGCATTCCTTAGCTCTACTGCATACACGGGATATCATTCATGGAATGTTTCTTTGTTAATAGAGTTGCTTGAATTTCTCATTAAAAATATCTATGTGAAATTTGGCAACACAATATATCAACATCATATAGGTATTCCAATTGGTACTAATTGTGCACCCCTGTTGGCTGACCTGTATCTGTTCTCTTATGAATATGACTATATTCAGACGCTTTTTAAAAACCGATGAATTCAAACTCCGTTCCTTCTCATTTACCAACGTTATATAGACGATCTTCTCGCTGTGGATAATCGCTATATAAATGACGCAGTGAAAGATATTTATCCACCTTCACCGGATTTGAACGAAACCACAGATAGCCCTACCGGCACATCATATTTAGACCTATATCTCTATAGAAATTAAGCGGGCCTTCTCTCTCGTCGACTTTATGACAAAAGAGATGATTACAATTTCGACATCGTCAAATCTCCCTTTCTGGACAGTTATATTCCAGTAGGACCTACATATGTCGTATACATGTCTCGCCTAGTAGCATTGCTAGATCCTGTGTTAACAGAAACAGAAACTTCATTTAATGATTTTAAAAGTATTCTGAAGATTTGGTGTGGAAATAAATGTAGGTGTATAATGTGCCAAAAGTGAAGTCTAGCCTCGAAGAATACTGTGATATTTCTAAAAGCTCAGCTTATCTGTAATCTTATCTAATTTGTATATAATTAATATATTCAATATTTAACATGCTGTGCAATGTAGCTATCGGTAATGGCATATATATGTATATTTTTATAAAAGGAAAAAATATGCACATAAATTGTAAATGAGTTTTAAGCACAATGTCAATTTTATTGTCTGTATGATATTCACGATTGTTTTTTATTGCATGTTGTTTTCGTTTAAGTCGGTATAGAAAGCTCAATAGAGCTTATGTTGTATTTTGGCAAACAAACCGACGTTAAATAAAGTTTATCTTATCTTATCTTATCTTATCTAAAGGTGACGATTTTAATCAACGTCACAAAATATTATTGCAGAAACTTAAAAGCAGGGATATACCACCAAGCGCCTCCACTCAAAGTTTCTCAAATTTGGCGATACATATCGCATGCTGATTGCAAACTACGAGCGTAGCGTGCAAGATCTATGGCGTTACGTTTCGTAACTTGTGTCTAATTCCGCAAACCCGGGGCTAGGGGCCGTGTGAACCCATGTACTTCAAGATCCTCATAGTGCTCATATGAACAGTCACAATCAAAGCGTGACTGAGATACATCAGCCTCTAGATGACGACTTTACCACGAATATCATATGGATTAAGAATACTGATCCGCGATACGGATTTGATATGTTCGGATCATTGTTTCTGTCTTGCCGGCATCATTGAAAACTGTTGACTGCTTCTCTCTTGCAGGAAATTAGCCTATGTTTATGTATACTATGATTGCCTTTTTGAATGTGGTGCTAATACTGTTATATGGAATATGGAATAGGTCTTTGGATGATGGACGCGGATATTCTTTAATGGACGACGGCTGAACTATGAATGACGGATCAGACGTTTGTTATTCCTGCCAACCGAGGGTCCATATGGACCTAGTGATAGCTATAGAACCATTAATATTCATACAAAGGTAGTGGGTGAAGTAAGCCTTGATGGCAAGGGTATTGAGAAAATTATTAGGGTACGTACTTATTTTACAAGTTGGTCCACCCCAGCCGTGTTCACACCCGTTTGGACAAGATCCGTTCGTATTATCACAGTTTTGGCCTCCGGCACAACGTCCACATGATAAACTGCAACCCACGCCATAGAAACCCGGTCTGCAAGCTATGGATTAGATTGGAAATATCTGTAACATCATAACGGTCAAATGACTTCGTATTTCTGAAGAGTTCACTTTGTATATGCTTTGCCGAAAATAGAATGCCTAAATTAAAATACCTTTTGCAGCACAATTAGCCAGTAAAAATTATGTTGTATTTTTTTGTATTGGTAGTTTCGTTGTATAGCCCATACTATAACAAATATTACAATGCCTCGCCCTCATCAATGATAACTGTTGACCGTTTCTCTCCTCCATGGATCTAGATTGTGTTTATATATCCTTATTTCTTGCCTGCTTCGATGTAGTGTCGCTGGAATGAGGTATTTCGATTATCGACCAGAAAATAAAAAAAATCTAGATGATATCTGGCTACTAAAAGCTGGATTAGATACTCGATCATAGCTATCGTCCTTTCGTAAATAAACCTTCTCATTTGAATAAGCCAGGTGGTTTAGATACTCGACCATAGCTATCGCCCTTTCGGAAATAAACCTTCTCATTTGAATAAGCCAGGTGGTTTATACCGACCATAGCCATCGCCCTTTCGGAAATAAACCTTCATTTGAATAAGCCAGGTGGTTTAGATACTGACCATAGCTATCGCCCTTTCGGAAATAAACCTTCTCATTTGAATAGGCTAGATACTCGACCATCCTCCTTTCGTAAATAAACCTTCTCATTTGAATAAGCCAGGTGGTTTAGATACTCGATCATAGCTATCGTCCTTTCGGAAATAAACCTTCTCATTTGAATAAGCCAGGTGGTTTAGATACTCGATCATAGCTATCGTCCTTTCGTAAATAAACCTTCTCATTTGAATAAGCCAGGTGGTTTAGATACTCGACCATAGCTATCGTCCTTTCGTAAATAAACCTTCTCATTTGAATAAGCCAGGTGGTTTAGATACTCGATCATAGCTATCGTCCTTTCGGAAATAAACCTTCTCATTTGAATAAGCCAGGTGGTTTAGATACTCGATCATAGCTATCGCCCTTTCGGAAATAAACCTTTTCATTTGAGTAAGACAGGTGGTTTCTCATTTTGATGGTGTGAGGTCAAATAGAAGTATATTAGGAGTTAATAAAAGGACAAGAGTATCCAGGCGAGGAAGAAATGAGCCTCATTCGACAGAGACAAATGACAACTGATTTTTGAGAAATATTGACAGTACGTATAAATCGTACAACTTTCGCGCCGTGTCTACCGAGTTGGAAACATCTCGATACACTTTTCTATATATATTCGTGTAGTTATATCATAAGCAGTCCTCATATCTCATATATTGTACCAGTCTCACCTTCTTTGCAGAAATCGTTTATCCATCCGGGTTCACATCCACTAGGACAGTGCCCTGTTGACGTACTACATGTGGCACCATTAGCGCAATGTCCGCACGTGTTCACGCAGTTTTGCCCATAATGTCCATCAGGGCATGCTTCCGAAAGCAAAAGTCATTACCATGTCAGTTTAGGAAAAAGAAAGATTAAATCGAACATTCAAAATCCGTGTATGGCTTCTTCAGACGACCATTGATTTATTGCCTCGAGATTCATCCCAAATGGAACAAAAAAACCTGTCAAGTGAGTATAATTGAACTATTCATATTCAAATAACCTGAAAAACATCATTAAATGAAAGATTTAATAGTTAAATATTTAAAACTCGCAGCTTCACAAGAAACAGATCAAAGAAAGAACACTCACGTTCTTTACAAGTAGGGCCCCGCCAACCCACATCACAACCAGATGCACAATGGCCCAAGTCTATATTACAGGTTGTCCCGGTCCGGCAATGTCCACATTGCAGAAGACACCCAGCTCCATAGAAACCAGGACCACAATCTAAAGGACGTAATAACATCAATATGGTATGAATGTTTAACAAAATCATGTTCAATGAAATATTTTTACACAAAAACAATCAACTTTGATAAATTTGAGAAGTGACCTCGTAGCTTGATCTGTTAATGAAGGAGAGTGCAATATTCATCATTAAGGTATGAAAGAGTTCCAAGGTTGATTCAGTATTTTTAAGGCAACCTGAATTCATAAAAGAATAATCCGTGCGCACGTCGTGAGCTATTGGGTGTTTGAATGCATAACTTCCATTCGGTTGGCTAACATTCTTCGGAAATGAAAACCATCAGTATATTGTTGAACAACCAATAGGGAAAGATAGGAGTCCAATCGAAAGTTACAATTGCGTAAACTGAATAATTTAGGCATACAGAGACTGTTTTATTGCTATGGGGTTTCTTAATAGGAAATATTCATATGCTTTGCAGTAATTGGTTTCATCAATGGGCTGTTCAAGTAAGATAACTTAAGATATACAGAAACAGAAAAGAAGTGCTTGTTCTTAAGTCTTAACCAATCACACAATATGAATCAAACTCGAGCTGATTTCACCAAACATTGTTGCACAAAAAGATGTTGGAATCCAGGTGTCGAAACTGATGTACAGGTACAATCTCTAATTAGTACCAGAATTAGTTTATATATTAACACAATTCAAAGTGACACGGTTCTCTGTGTCTTTCTCGTTGCTGTTTTCATTTCTCCTTACGTTTATTCCCAGAAAACTTATGAAGCTGGATACAAAACAGGTTCAGTTTGATCTCTGCCTGCGTTCTAGATACACATCTTAAACTACACTCAAACACTCCCCATTCCTCCTCCTCCCCGCAATCCCATCACTCTTCTTCATACTCACTCGATGCACACTGCGGACCGGTCCATCCGTCAGCACATCCGCGTGGACAATGTCCGGTTTGACCATCACACCGGTCATTCCCTGCACAATTTCCACAGCTCTTCGTGCAGTCCGGCCCGAAACTATGCTGGCTACAGCCTACAAATGGAATTTTCGATAGTTTGACAATAGTGTTATTCCTTATCAAATTAACAGTATCATGGCGGATACATACAGACCTCTTAGCACCTCTTGTATATTAACCCAAAATGCATGATTGGTTCGATGGATGTTATCTTACTCTTCTTCGTCCTTAAAGATGTGGTCTTCAACATGATTATTGGTTTATTTAACATTAATCTGGAGAGCCAATATGGTAACGTTCTTTAAACAGTTCACACACCTTCTTTGTTCAGACGAGAAGGCTAATGGTTGGTTGTTATTATTCGTTATACAACGTACCCAAATATGTGTTGCATATTGCAATTTGTCAAGTTTCAGATAACGCCTTGAACGTTGCCGAAACAGGGCCGTAGCCAGGATTTACTGAGGGGTGGTTCACCTTCACTTCAAAAGGGCACATCAGGGGGTTCGCTGTATGGGAAAAGGGGCAAATAGGGGGTTCGCTTCAGTTTTATATGAGAAAAATATAAAAATATTTTCGAAAGGAGGGGTTGCCCGAACCCAGAAAACCCCCCTTGGCTACGGGCCTGCGAAAAGTCCCCTCTCTCGTATAATACATGTTCATTTGATAGTTTGGCGCAGACAGATAAATCATGTCCACCCAGTACTTGTAGTATGAATTATGGTCCACCACGTCGAATGTAAACCTACAAATGTTTGAAAGCTGTTCAGACTCGAGTGCAGAACCCATTGGTTTACTTAATGATGTGCCATGACTTTTCCCGATAAATTGATGTTTCACTGTTCGAACAGATTACGCATTCGAGTGTTTTTGTTACCAGCTGATGCTAACTTCGTCTGTACCGGTATGGAAGCTAAGAATGTCCAGAGACTACGAGTATCCGGCTCCTATCTTTCAGCCAAACTAAGACACTTTTCTCTACATTCGGGACAAATGTCCGCACTTGGTTGCAATAGAAAAGGGTATGAAAAGGGACACTAATCACCAGAACATTCTTATCCATCACATCGGCAGTTTGACTGTTTCCAATATATATCGCGACTGTCATGAATGGAAATGGTGTTTCACTGTTCCAACAGGTTACACCTTTTCGGAGTTGTGTTATCAGTTGATATTAACTTCGTGTGTATCGGCAGTTTGACTGTTTGCAACAAATACCGAGATCGTTATGAACAGAAATACACTGAAAATACATTTATAATGGCTGGCAAGGTTTTAAATGACGAGCTTTCCAACAACATTCCCGAATGTCGGTTTCAGTTGGAATATCTCTCTATCGGTATTTGAGTACTGGTACGGTACATAGAGGGTAAGTATATCCATAAAAACTGCGCGAAGTCTCACCATCTTCACATTTATCCCCCTGGAATCCTTCAGTACAGCCTCTTGGACAGGTCCCGTCCACATAGTTACACGACTCCTCGTACGCACATTTCCCACATTTAGATGCACAATCAGCGCCGTACATCCCCGAATCACAAGCTGAGAACAGAAACACAGAAAGGTAACACGTTTATAATTTTCTGAACTAGCATACTGTCAGAAGAAATGGGAATAAAACGACAACAAAAAATTGGGCAAAATGCTCTTTGACTCAAATGTTTGTCGTGGGTCGTATAATTTTTTGTCAGATTATGATGTTCCATGTATCCCAAGCAATACTGCATGTTATCGTTTGATGGTATATTATTTGATTGCACATAATACACTCTGGTAATCTTTCCGTACGATCTTCTTTCCGTACGAAAATCTCGCCTTATACATTCTTGACTAAATGTACGGTCGATTAAACTTACGCTTCGCACAGTTTGTATCTGTATATCCCGGTTCACAGCCATCCGGACATACACCATCATGTTGGTTACATTGTAAGCGACCGTGATGTTCTATGCAGTGGGAGCTACAAGCATGGTTACATACGTCTCCCCAGAAGCCATGCACACACTCGTCACAATGACCATCGTTTGGACTGCAGTGTTGGCCCTCACAGTTGTGACTACACTTGGACAGACAGTCGGGGCCATAGTAACCATCTACACATACTGCCCCTGATTGGATATAGACGAAACAACAACGATAAGATGCAGGGGACCTCCATGTATAGGGAAAGCCAAATGTCCAAATAACTCGTAGTTATCGAAGCGCAAGCCTAACAGTCTTCTTCTACCTGAGAACTTAATTTATGCAAGAGAGAACCATGATTTTTAACCGAGAACTTATGTTAACGGTCGAAAACATATCTTTATACCTTTATATGTTGTGTTTAGTTGTACCGGTACCTGTATTTGGTGAGATTCCGCAGGTGGACGTTCCGTCCCCGAGACTTACCCTCTGTACAAATCAGTGTAATTGTAGTTCGTGACTATGGTTTACATGGCGGAGAATGAAGTGATTGGTCGGCGTCGGACCTCACAGGCTTGTGTTCTGATTGGTCGGACCTCACAGGCTTGTGTTCTGATTGGTCGGACCTCACAGGCTTGTGTTCTGATTGGTCGGACCTCACAGGCTTGTGTTCTGATTGGTCGGACCTCACAGGCTTGTGTTCTGATTGGTCGGACCTCACAGGCTTGTGTTCTGATTGGTCGGACCTCACAGTGTTACCTCACAGGCTTGTGTTCTGATTGGTCGGACCTCACAGGCTTGTATTCCTGGGGTCGGACCCTCACAGGCTTGTGTTCTGATTGGTCGGACCTCACAGGCTTGTGTTCTGATTGGTCGGACCTCACAGGCTTGTGTTCTGAATAAGAACTTGCATTCCTCTAATATTCCTCCGTTTGTGCCGTTTTTTTTCTGTCTAACGGTCACGTAGTTTATCACGTTTATAAGATGACTTGATAGGACTATTACATCGTTGCCCTTGGAAATTGTATCTAATGCCACTCAGGCTGTACTGGAGACGTGTGGTCATGTCATTTCAACATGCCCACATAAACAGCTACAGTGAAAGCGTTGTAGACACTGTCTACAAAGCGTGGCTGAGATACAAATCATCACAGGGGTCATTTTTGGTTGTTATTATGTTTTTAGATATGCTATCAATGTTGGCCTGTTGGGTTATATAACTTCTTGTCAGTACAACGGCATCATCTTTCGCCATCTTTATATGTTGTGGTTGATCTACCACACAACTCCGAGTTTCTATTTCCATTTTTTTCTGTTACCCAACATCGAGAATCGCTGTTTTCCGTAGATAACTTAAGTTATCGAACCGAGAACCTAGCTGTTCGAATTGATAATGTGAGTTAACGGTCGAAAACCTAGGTTCTCTAACAGATATCTCTTTCATTTTTGGCACTTTCCCGAAAACTTAAGTTATCAATCGATAACCTAGATTTTGGAATTGATGATTTAAGTTAACGATCGAAAACATAGGTTATATAGCAGATATATCTTTTATGTTTGGCACTTTCCAGAAATCCTGAGTTATCAATCGAAAACTTTGGTTTATGTATTTACGGTTGTCGTAAAAAAAATTGATTCAAATTCGAGTTTCTATAATCGGGTATCCTGGGTTTCCGCATGTTGACCAATTAAAACGTCAGACAGAACTGCGTTACAATATTTATGACACTCGCTATGTGCCTTTCTAGTATAAATCACATTTGGTCTGTCTGGTCTGGTCACTCAATTTAGATTACAAGTATTTCCCCAACTCATCCAGTATATATACAGCCAAACAGCCCACTTGTTCGCAGGCCTACTTTTGAGTACCGTCACTCAGTCTAATGATAACTCTTGGCTGCTTTCATAACTATAGAATCGCCCATACAAGACATATCCATATCTACATTAAATTATTTGTTTGTTGATTCTATGGTTCGAACTGCCGTTTTGATCTGTCAACATGTGGGAGGGGCGCGAAGCCCAGGCTACCCGGATTTTAAAACTCGAAGATAGAATCGAGTTTCACTTTACGACAACCGTAAATTCGAAAACGTAAGTTATGGACAGATAACTTATTGATTCGAAAACCATAGTTTTCTCTTAAGAAACTTAAGCTCTCTGTTAGAAAACGAAAGTTATCTGTTCAGTAACTACGACTTTCTGATTATTCGGGCATTTGGCCTTCCATATATGTAAGGCGCAGTGGAATATCAACCACATATATTACCGCGACCTGTACAGAGCAAAGGATAATACAAAAAACGACGAAATATCGTTCTTGAGTGTACAGGCTACAGGAAATCCTGACAACCTCATCGGCACTGGTGAAGCGTGTATCACTGATATCCTATTTAGATGACCGGGTGTGGTCACAGAGAAATCCTGACAACCTCATCGGCACTGGTGAAGCGTGTATCACTGATATCCTATTTAGATGACCGGGTGTGGTCACAGAGAAATCCTGACAACCTCATCGGCACTGGTGAAGCGTGTATCACTGATATCCTATTTAGATGACCGGGTGTGGTCACAGAGAAATCCTGACAACCTCATCGGCACTGGTGAAGCGTGTATCACTGATATCCTATTTAGATGACCGGGTGTGATCACAGAGAAATCCTGACAACCTCATCGGCACTGGTGAAGCGTGTATCACTGATATCCTATTTAGATGACCGGGTGTGGTCACAGAGAAATCCTGACAACCTCATCAGTAGTATACAATACGCAAGTAGATGAGATAGCGCTTCACTGCGCATGCGCAGAACCTGGGGTGACGTCACAATGGGTGGTGTGCGCATGCGTGGATGGCGGGTGGTGGGACAAGATGGTGGGTGTGGGTGGTGGGACAAGATGGCGGCTGTGGGTGGTGGGACAAGATGGCGGCTGTGGGTGGTGGGACAAGATGGCGGCTGTGGGTGGTGGGATAAGATGGCGGCTGTGGGTGGTGGGACAAGATGGCGGCTGTGGGTGGTGGGACAAGATGGCGGCTGTGGGTGGTGGGACAAGATGGCGGCTGTGGGTGGTGGGACAAGATGGCGGCTGTGATAGATAGCATAATCTTGCACTCACTCACACCCGGCTGTGGGTGGTGGGACAAGATGGCGGCTGTGGGTGGTGGGACAAGATGGCGGCGTGTGGGTGGGGTGGGACAAGATGGCGGCGTGGTGGGACAAGATGGCGGCGTGTGGGTGGTGGGACAATGGCGGCTGTGGGTGGTGGGACAAGATGGCGGCTGTGGGTGGTGGGACAAGATGGCGGCGTGTGGGTGGTGGGACAAGATGGCGGCGTGTGGGTGGTGGGACAAGATGGCGGCTGTGGATGGTGGGTGGTGGGACAAGATGGCGGCTGTGGATGGTGGGTGGTGGGACAAGATGGCGGCGTGTGGGTGGTGGGACAAGATGGCGGCTGTGGATGGTGGGACAAGATGGCGGCTGTGGGTGGTGGGACAAGATGGCGGATTATAGAAAAACGTATAAAAGGAGTCGATTTTTAGGGTAGGGGTGTATTTCAATCTGACTTACCTGACCTGTCTGCTTGCCTGCCTGCCTGCCTGCTTGCCTATCCGCTTGTATGAGACGAAAAGCATGAGACGTGGAGAAGATTTTCCCTTGGACCCAGCAGTACCTCCGGTTGAAGTCTTGCCTGAAGATGAGCGTGTCAGGGACATTTATCAACGTCACTGGGCTACCATACGCCATTGTTTCCACCGTGACCGTCGTCTATTGGATTTATATAATTTTCGGTTGGAGGACCTCACGTATCTTCCTACTTACGCTGAGAACATTTTTACAGATCAGGTCACTGCCTTCAAATTGAATGTGACATTTGGGTATATCTTACGGCACAAAAAGACGGACCAACTGCGGTATTTCTATCCCAGTAATAATTCGTATGTGTTTGACCAGCCATTCACCATCACGGATGCGATTTCTCTGGAGCCACTCATCGACCAATTGACTACGTTGGATCCATTGGAATGGGCTCGGTTGCAACGCCCCAATACCCAATGGTTGGTGCAAATGGTGACCAACGTCACATTTTTCGTCACGAAAATGAGAGATCATCCCATCGGTGCTCCTGTACTACTTCCTCCGTGGTTGCTTCATCGACGCGGCCTGTATGCATTAACAGCAGGGCCTAAGGGGCCCTACAAAGACCGGAAATGTCTGTTTCGGTGTTTGGCCGTGCATGTGGACGAGTGTGACCCCCGGTGTTGTGACACAGTGGCCGATGGCTATTGGGAACAGTATTTAGAGCAGCAAGACATTGACCCGCGCACTTCCGTGGAGTGCCTTTTAAGAATTTGGATGACGTGGAAACACTGTTCGACATTAATATCTTTGTCTATCGATTACGATGCGAGGACGATACATTTGTGGCTGAATTGGTTCGGCGATCAACAGAACGGTATGCTGCTACGATGAAAGTCAATGTGTTCGACGACAATGGCGTGAGTCATTTTTCGCTCATCTCCAATATGAGCCAGTATGCTCAGTCTTTCAGTTGTGGTCAATGCCATCGGGTGTTTCATCGCTCCTCCAACTTACAGCGCCACGAGAAAATCTGTGACAACAGTGTCAAGCGAGTATATCCGGGTGGAGTGTATCATAATGCACCTACTATTTTCCAGGAACTGGCCGATGAGGGTGTGATGATACCGGAAGAGGACCGTTATTTTCCCTACCGGGCGTGTTACGATTTCGAGGCCCTGTTGGAGCCCATGGACATGTTTTCAGCGAAAACGCAGTGGACGCAGCGCCATATTCCTCTGAGTGTCAGTATTTCCAGCAACGTACCTGGCTATGACGCTGCTCCGGTGTGTTTCGTGTCCACGGGGGACTCCCATGAGTTGATTACCCGCATGATGGAGTATTTAGAGCAAGTGAGTGCGGCTAGTACGGAATTGTTGGTGGCCAAGTTCGAGGACGTACTGGACCAACTGGACGACCGCATTCCTGTACCCGGTGTAGCGTTCAGCGATGATGAAGAGTCCGAGTCCGAGTCCGAGTCCGAGTCCCTGCAGTCGCAGCCTCTGCATGCGCACGATGTTCCCCTACCGAAACCGTATGCGGAAAAACTGAAAACCCGGTTCGTGCAGTACCTCACTCAGTTACCCGTGCTCGGATTCAATTCGGGCCGTTACGATCTGAACATGGTCAAGGAATTTCTCTACCCTTACTTGGCAAAATCCGATACCGTCAAGTCCGTCATAAAGAAGATCAACAACCACATGGCCCTCACTACCACGTCACTTCGTTTCCTGGATGTGCGGAATTACCTGGCACCCAATCACAGTTATGATCAGTGGGTGAAAGCATACGACTGTACCCAGACGAAAGGTTACTTCCCTTACACTTATATGACGAGCCTGGACCGCTTAGAAGACACCCAGTTGCCACCCCGGGAAGCGTTTTACAATGACCTGAAAGGGGAAGCTCTGCCAGAGGCCACCTACATCGAACTCCAACAAGTGTGGAACCGCCACAGCATGAAGACGTTGCGAGATTTCCTGGTGTGGTATAACAACCTAGATGTGGTTCCTTTCCTCGAAGCGGCCGAGAAAATGGTGCAACTCTTTCGTCGCCAAATGCACGTGGATATCTTTAAAGAGTGCTTAAGTTTACCGGGTCTAGCCCTTCGCCATTTGTTTCAAGAGTGTTCCACCTACTTCTCGCTGGTACAACAGAAAGATGCAGACATGCATGAATGTCTGAAGAAGAACATTGTGGGCGGACCTAGCCTTATTTTTCACCGCTACCATGAGAAGGATGTGACTACACTGCCCAGTGGGAAACCCTGTGCCAAAATCATTGGCTTTGACGCTAATGCCCTCTACCTGTGGTCACTCGCCCAACCCATGCCCAGCGGGCATTATACGCGTTGGTTGGCGGAAGGTCGGCATTTCACACCTCAACGGTCACCTTACAAACATCTCGCCGACCAGTGGTTAGACTGGGAAGCCTATCGACGGGGAATTTATATACGACACCAGACCAACGCCACAGAGAAGCGTATAGGAGATCGTCGACTCCCCGTCGATGGGTTTGCCCTTGTACAAGGAACACCGACCGTTTTCCAGTTTTACGGGTGTTACTGGCACGGCCACGAATGCCATTTCAGCGCTGGCCGCTTCAATGAGCGACGTGGGAAAACACCGGAAGAATTACGCGACGAAGTGGTGGCCAACGGGGATTACGTGAAAGAGCGAGGATTCCATCTCATTGAAATGTGGGAGTGTGAATTTCACACGATGTGCCAGGCCCTGCCCCATTTACGACGGTTCCTAAAAGAGCGTGAGTACCCCTTGAGTCGTCGGCGATTGCTAAGTCTGCCACAGATGTTGGACGCCATTCGTTCGGGAGACCTCTACGGCTTTGTAGAATGCGACCTCCATGTTCCTGACACTCTCAAGCCCCTCTTCGCCCAGTGCCCGCCCATCTTTAAGAACACGCTGGTGGGTCGGGCGGATATTGGGGACACCATGAGGACCTACGCAGAGCAACACGAGTGTTTGCCTCAACCACGCCGTATGTTGATTGGGAGTATGTGGGCCGAGAAAATCTTGCTGGGCACGCCCTTACTGCAGTGGTACATGAACCAAGGTTTGGAAATTACTCAAATATATCAAGTGATACAGTACGTACCCGAGGCTTGTTTTGCGGAGAATGCCGACCTCGTGACGTCGGCCCGTCGTCAAGGTGATCAAGACCCGAGTCAGGCCATCATGGCTGAATGTTGGAAACTCACTGGCAATGGTTATTACGGAAAAACGGTAACGAACCAGGATAAGCACGTCAACGTGAACATTTGTAGTACTGCCCAAGCCCGCAAAAAAGTCAATTCTCCTCTGTTTCGATCCGTGGAGGTCATTGATGACGACACCTATGAAGTCACTTCAGCCAAGAAGACTATCCGGTACAACTTACCCCTGCAGATTGGATGTATGGTCTATCAGGTGGCCAAGCTGAGGATGCTGCAGTTTCTCTATGACTTCATGGGTGTCTATTTTAACCCCTGAGACTGGCAGTTGATGGAGATGGACACAGATTCGGCCTACATGGCCGTCTCCAACGCCGACTGGGAGTCCCTGGTGAAACCCGAGTTACGGGATCAGTATGAAGCGGACCGCGAATTGTGGCTACCCCGACGCGATCACTACACCTACGACAAGCGGACACCGGGTCTCTTTAAGCTAGAGTGGAGCGGGGATGCTATGATTGCTCTCTCCTCTAAGACCTACTACTGTTACGGAGGAGATAGAGGAGAGGAAAATAAGTTTAGTTGTAAAGGCGTCAACCGACGTGACCCTGCCATCGACAAAGCTCTCTACCTGGGTGTATTGCAAAGCCAGGCCAGTGCGAGTGGCACTAACCGAGGATTCCGGGTCGTCGACCACCAGATGCGCACCTATATCCAGCAAAGAGACGCCTTTACTTTCTTTTATCCCAAACGAAAAGTGTTGGCTGACGGTGTGAGCACTACTTACTTGGACTTGTAAAAAACAAATGTGGAACTATAACTGTTGATACACGAGTTATAAAACTGTAAAAGTCAGGATGGCCGAGTGGTCTAAGGCGCCGGTATTAAGTGCTGGTCGGCGATTGCCGTACGTGGGTTCCAATCCTACTCCTGACAGAACTTTTTTTGTATATACCACTACTATTCTATGTGTACATACCCCTACTATTTTGTACCCTGTATTCTATTTGTATAGTAACTCATTCTTGTTGACTTAAATAAAAAAAGAGAAAGTCAAATCATTTTTTTGTGTTTTTTCATCAATTTATTCAACAATGAACGTCAGAACAACAACGTCATAACAATATAACAATAAACAAGTGGTCTGCGCGCGCAGTACATTTTTAAGTTAACCAGAGAAATGGAGCATGCACATTAAAACGAGAGGCCGTCCAGTCATAGACGAGGACATCACGGTCTTCGACTTGACAATAATCATCAAACATATGTACAATGGTGGGCATAGAATGTCCTCTACTCCGGTGAGTGAGATAAAACACACAGTACTGTCCGCACACACTACTCAAGGGTCCTTGTAATCTTTGCGTATTCCAACGCCACTCTGTAGTAGAGACGTCCATGAATTCCACTAAATCGGCATGGAGGGGTGCAAGTCCGTAGGAATCAAAGTATTCGCCTTGGCCTTGGGTGTCCACGTACACAGCTACCCAATGTTCACCGGGTCGACTCTTCGTGTCTGTATTCAGGATGTAGGCTGCGGGGGTGGTAGAATGGGTGGGAAACACATTGCGTGGAAACACACCTCGAAAGGGGATCTTGGGATCTCGCTGGAGTATGTTCATCAGCTGCTCTGTATCCATCTTAGGTGGCGAAGTCACACAGCACGTTTCTTTGGTGATCCACACTGATGACGTTATCAAACTCGGCGTAGCAAATCACGTTAATGGTGTTGGCTAGAGGGGTGGAGAAACGCAGTTCCAACCGTAGGTTTCCTTTCTTGAGCAAAGCTAGTTGATGATCGTGTTCCAAGGTGGGGGTGAGGTCAAAGGCGAACAATGTGTACCCCTTCTTAAAGTCGTCTCGACTGATGGTATTGCCTTCGTCCTGGTTGTTTTGTCCTGTAGCTGTAAACAGGTTCAGGTAGGT
>JAVTVY010053833.1:0-26038 GCA_036873755.1 Hanleya hanleyi
CGTGACGTCACCATGGCAACGTGACGTCATCCGTGATCCTCAGCCTCACTTTTGAGCCTCAGTTTTCCGACAAAATAAGGGTTTTATATACAACTTCAATGGCTAATGTCAAAGAAACTCGCGTTTCACATGATAGCAAATAGCATCGGTAAAATGCGTTATAATAAATAAAGCGTGGATGAACTGTAGATCTCAGCTCGTAATAGTCCTTACAAACAAGGAAATGTATTTGAAGCCAATCATTGATTTTAAAGTTATCAGACTGATTAAAATGGACGGACTCTACTGAGCTAGAAATTAAGTCGTCGGTTCGATATCCCTTTCTTGAGAAACGGACCGCAAAAACGGACCCTTCCGTAATACTCAATATTCCTTATTCCGTTTTACCCTAAGAAAACAGAAATAACGAACAATAGAAATTATAAACATAGCATTACCAAAGCTCTCCTCGAAAGTGACTTTTGAGGATAAAATACAAACGTCTAGTCCGTCAGCCATAATTCAGCCGTCGTCCATTAAATAATATCCGCGTCCATAATCCAAAGACCTATTCCATATTTCATATAACAGTATTAGCACCAAATTCAAAACGACAATCATAGTATACATAAACATAGGCTAGTTTCCTGCAAGAGAGAAGCGGTCAACAGTTTTCAATGATGACGGCAAGACATCATGATGTTTCAAAAATATAAAATCCGTATCTCTGATCAGATTTCTTAATTCATAATAATCGTTGTAAATTCGTCATCTAGAGAATGATGTATCTCAGTCACGCTTTGATTGTGACTGTTCATATGAACACCACGAGGATCTTGAAGTGCATGGGTTCATACGACCCCTAGCCCCAGGTTAAGCGGAATTAGACACAAGTTACGAAACGTAACGCCATAGATCTTGCACGCTACGCTCGTATTTTGCTATCAGCATGCGATATGTATCGCCAAATTTGAGAAACTTTGAGTGGAGGCGCTTGTTGGAATAGCCCTGTTTTATAAGTTTCTGAAACAATGTTTTGTGACGTTGATTAAAATCGTCACATTTAACACAGGATCTAGCAAATGCTACTAAGCGAGATATGTATACGCCATATGCAGGTCCCACTGGAATATTACTATCAAGAAAGGGATAGTTTACGATGTCGAAATTGTAATCATCTCTTTTGTCATAAAGTCGACGAGAGAGAATGCCCGCTTCATTTTTATAGAGATATAGATCTAAATATGATGTACCTATGATGCGCTATCTGTATTTTCTTCAAATCCAGTGAAGGTGGATATATATCCTTCACTGCGTCATTTATATAGCGATTATCCACAGCGAGAAGATCATCTATATAGCGTTTAGTGAATAAAAAGGAACGGGCTTTGAATGGATCGGTTTTGAAAGCGTGTGCATATAGTCATATTTATAAGAGAACAGAAACCGGTCAGCCAACCGGGGTGCACAATTAATACCCATTGGAATACCTATATGCTGCTGATATATTGTGTTGCCAAATTTCACATAAATATTTTTAATGAGAAATTCAAGCAACTCTATAAACGAAGAAACATCCCATGAATGATATCTCTTGTATGTAGTAGAGCTAAAGAGTGCTTTATGGCTTCCGACATTAATATATCTGCGATCAGTTTTCTTGAACACAGATACTATTAATGAACTTAGACGGTCAATAAGGTCCTGATAAGGGGTTGTAGTATAGAGAGTCGAGAAATCCCATGTGGATACATGTCTGTACGGTATGTGACCTTTAGCATCAAGTTCTTCCGTAAGACATTTTGAGCTTTTCAATACCCACATACATTCAACGCCAGAGTTCTTAGAAATAGTGCCGCAATACCTTTCCCAAAAAGCTCACTTCCTCAAAGTTTGTTCTGGATATCGAAGTAGTAAGGACGTCATTATGGCAACTACATGTAGATAGAAATACATGGTTAATGTCAAGAATCCAGTATGACAATGTATGGTAATTGATGCAAAGGTATGGCCAAGAGCAGAATCCCGTTGGCGTGAGGACTACGGCGTCTATATCTGGTCCAGATCTCTTTTAACGGATTTGGAACATTTAGGTATGCTCCTATTTTGCACGTGACATGGACACTCTTCTAAATATACATGTTTTCTAACTCTGTATCGACAATGTTGTCGCAGATAACTCGTATAGAAAGAAAGAAAATAGCTGAAAAGTTATTTCTATAAACATCACTATAACAAGCGACAGATGAAGAATTCAATATTCTGCCGTCTTCCATAAAATATTTTCCGCGTCAATAATCGAAAGATGATAGTTAGCACTAATTCCAAATTGGAAAATAGAAATAATGAAGAAAAAAATACGAGATGGTTTCCTACAAGATAGAAGCGGCCAACAATGTTCAATGATGTCAGGAAGACACGATGGTGTTCTCCACATAAATACTTAATCACTCACCATTCTTTGTCCAAATGAATTCCCAAATCGTTTTCAGAATATGTTTCTCGATCACGCTGTAATTGTGCCTGTTCATTTAAATACCATAGGGTGTAAAACATATAATATTCAAACGGCCCATGAACAAGACACGATTTGATAAGGTGATTAGACATGATTTGATAAAGGTAATACTATCAATGACTTTTCTCCAATTGCAGGTTTTGTCTTTCTTGCGGTGTTCGGTCTATTATTGGTAATCCAGTTTTTCGCCATGATCGTTCATCGCTCTTTGACACTGATTCATTTCCTGGCTCGAGCGCCTTACCGCTTTGGTAAAGGTTACCGATATAACTGGGCCTTTCAAGACAGCGACGTTTGGTCCGGAGATAGACAACGGCCGGGTGATGCCGAGAGTCCACTGGAAAATGGTATCGAGGGTGATAGTGGCTCTGGTAGTGGAAATACGTTAAATTCACCTCTTGGTGCTAGAAATCTACAAGGTCACGGGGCACAGGGTCACAGAAGTTCGTCGTCTAGTGAAAGGACACCTCTTTTGCAACCTGAACCACACGTTATTCTATGATACTGCTTTAGACTCATGGACAGACTGCGATTATCCTCACAACAGAAGCCGCGACTGGGTAATGCCAAAACTGTACATGCTACATCGCTTTTGCTAACCGGCGCTCATATTGGTAGCACTCGACACGGTCTCGGACAATGTAAGACATTAGTACCTCGTGCTGCACTGCTAGGAATCCATATTGGCATCCATGTTGAAAGCAAAGTATCACGCTGAAACTCCGAACAGCGCATGTCTGCTGTGTGGATTCCGTTAACATGTTTATCAGCTCGAGAGGAAAAACCAGGAGAAACACCTGAATTAGTCATTCGCGACTGCTCGGTCTATTACCTCGCGCATTAATGGTGTAAGGATTTTACAGCGCTCAGCTGTAACCCGTGATCCGTCGCACGTGAGGCACATCACATGCTATAGGACGTGTTGCCGCTCACATAGTCCTCGTTGTATTTCTCCCTTATCAGGAGATAAAATATATATCCAAATGAAATAGATATTCCCTTGATTCTACCCGCGAAGGATCTCTTCTAATTTGAGGTGTTTCTCCTGGTTTTTCTTCTCGAGCTGATCTCCATGGTAACGGAAGGCGTTTCGGCGTGATACTGTGCTTTCAACATGGGTGCCGATATGAATTCCTAGCCGTGCGGAACGAGGCACAATCCTACATCATCCGATACCGTGTCGAGTTTGCGCGAGGTATTATGAATTCGACGGAATAAGCCGAGCAGTCGCGAATGGTATTGACAGGTGATATTCCCGAAAACTGACAGGACGTCAGCTCACAAGACGAGTCAGTCATTCGATTCGGATCAAGAGACTAAGTTTTGCTAAGGCATCTTGCAGCCACTCCATGACCAACCCAGGTTGTGATGTGTTGCCAACTGTACCACGTAACTCCATTCGTGAAGCTCTTGCTGGGATCTCGCTTGCCTTGTCCACAGACCGGATAGATGATTTTAAACGTTGTGCTTTGTCATGCTTATGGAACGAGAAAAACGATATAATTTCTCTGATAAAATTGGAAAGAAAATCTAAACATTTCGTGCTAATATGTAATAGTGTGGCAAGACAAGAGTATAACGGGCGTCGTCGTTGCCGATAAGGGAGATAATCCCAAGAGACACATCACTCTGTTCCTTGCTAGATCGAATTACCTCACTTCAAAGTACTGACATAAATATAGGCATATTCACAACTTTTGAAGATCATGTGACACTTTTGAGTATCAACCTTTACTATACTATACTATACTACAAATACTATACCCTTATTTTCGTGAAACTTCTCAATCGCAATATAACGCCATTACATGTGAAATCGTAGTTTCTGTGAGATTTTGAAGCGCATTGACCAGTTTGTGAAATATAATTAACTATAACCGTTGAAGATATCCAGATACCGTACTCTATTCAGTATTGTGTTAGTAATTCTCGCGATTGCGTGATATAAATTCGACCTGTTGTTGGATGCAAAAGTTGTATAATGCATTTTAAGAATTAAGAATTTAAGATTAGCCATGAGTTCCATAAACCTCATAGAGGTGGGTTTCCGCGATCGAGTTTTATCCAATTACAACGCATATAAGGTAAGTGGGAAGTGGTGCCTACATACTGACCGAGAGCCACATGACTTCACAGTATAGTCTTCTTGTTAACCTATTCTAAAGCACATACCAAGAATATAACGATTCGTGATATGTGTTGTATCTCAGGTACGCTTTTATTGTACCTGTTCATGTGGCAACTTGGATGACATGACCACACGGCCCCTAGCACCGGCATAAGCAGTATTAGATACAAATCTGGAGAGCTATGATGGAAATGCTCTGACAACTCGTATATTGGTAATTGATGAGCTGTGTCGCTGTGACAACTCGTACACTGGGGATTGGTGAGCTGTATCGTCGTCAGATAAAAATGACGGCATTTAACACAAAAGACTAGTCTGTAAGGCCCGATGTCGACCCAATAAGGCCTGCTTATGATCAAATTCGTAAAAGTTTATTTCGCGTTACATTACCGTATCATCATGAAAAGTTGGAATATTCTGTCGTGAATGTCAGAGTAACGACAGGGCGTTATCAATGCCGGTGTGGAGGATAAGAATGTCCGGTGATCAGGTTCTCGAGGGAGCTGTCTCGTTGAGGAGGTTAGGGTGGCGCTTGTGTCAATGCAGGATTACTCGTCCCCAGGTTCGGATGGTCTTCCAAAGCAGTTTATTTGACGTTTATTGATGTTACTGGTCCCACTTATGTGGAATTTGTGAATAAATGTGTTTTTGTGTGATTCTCAACGTTTAATGTATATCTCCCTAGTATAATCCGTGGCGTGTCCGACTTCTACTCCTCCTCCTCCTCCTCCGCTTTACTCACTGCACAGCGGGTCGCATAGGTGTGGCACGGGATAAGGTAGGGCGAGAGACCTGGGGTTTTCGCTACCTTAGATTCCATGGGCCAGGCTTGCACCCTACATTAGAATGGGTCGACTGCGCATGCGCGATGAGTAGTGCGCGATGAGTAGTATAGAAAGGGCAAGCGATCTCCCTATCTCTATAGGTGTGGCGCGGGATAGGGTGGGGCGAGAGACCTGGGGTTTTCGCTACCGGCGATTCCATGGGCCAGGCTTGCATCCTATACATTAGAATTAGTCGACTGCGCATGCGCGATGAGTAGTGCGCGATGAGTAGTATACAAAGGGCACGCGATCTCCCTATCCCTATAAACTAACCCATTGGGGTGAATGAGCACTCGTTCCTCTAGTTTGTAAGGACCCATGACGTGCTTCTAATTTAAAGTTTTGGCGTCCTATTTCTCTGTTGAATCTTGATTAAAATATTATATCCAAGGTTTTGTGTAATCGTTTAAATTGTGTCATGTCTACATTAGTCGACCTGGTTCAGACTTGTTCTGTTCCAGGCCGGAGTATATCCGATAATTGTCATCTATTGCTTAATGTCATTGATTATGTTAACCAGAAGTGTTTGTCTGCTGTTTTTCTTTGCATTGACAATGAGAAAGCCTTCGATCGCGTCTCCAATCATTATCTTTTTCGACTCTTAGAATCTTTTAACTTTGGGCCTAACTTCAGGAAGTGAGTAAAACTCTTGTATTCAGAGTCTAAAAGTTCTGTTTTAGTTAACGGTTTTGTTTCTGAGAATTTGGCTCTTAATAGGGGAGTTTGTTGTATGTTCTCTCCTTGGAGCCTCTTCTTAATAAAATCCGGGCAGATCCAAAAATTCTGGGGCTTAAGATCCCTGTTTCTAAAACGGTACACTGTAATTTTTTACTGTAAAAGCGCAGTAAATTACTGCTTTCTTTCACAGTAACTTACTGCAAAACATAATTACAGTATACTATTGTAATACAAGCAGTAGTTTACTGAATTACATTGTACACAGTAAAATACTGCATAATGTTTTCCAAAATACAGTATTTATTGGCATGAATATAAAATACAGTACGCTTAACACATTAACTGTAAAATTGGCATAACTTATTACTTTATTTAATATAATTTACAGCATAAAGAACAATATTTTATACGAAGAAAATTAAAGTAATTCGCCTTACTGTTTCATATGCAGCAAGTTCATGCATCATTAATAGAAATAAATTTTGTATTGCTTTGATTGTGATGTATTAGTACAGAATATACTGCCGCAAATTGATTGTTCATTAATTCATTCTTCTTTGTTCGTTTCTTGGGTAAGGATGCATGATCAACTTTAAGACTTAATAACAACATGAGTCGATGTGAACTCGTAAGCATTCAAAAATCTATTATAGTATACGAATTATACTGATCGCCACGTTGTTTTACAGGAAGTTTGTAAAATTCAATAAATCCGTAATTTTGAAGAAAAAAATCCAAAAAACATCACATTCCTGGTAGGCCTATACCCTCACAGAGTTCCCATTTTTAATTTGCTCATCATTCCCTACATGGAGGGTTATGTAAATAGGCCCAAAACGACCCCAATATGATAAGTTAAAAAGTCGCAAAGGTTCGGCTCTCTATAGTTTTCTTCAATTCGAAGCACGAGAGATTCCCGCAAGGCTATGGTTAAGCCTAGCTGGCCTGGGAGAGGCGGATCCCCTCCTACATCAGATTTGCTGGTTTAAATGGGCATTTTAATTTTATTTGAGCAACACTAATTATCCTCTATTATATTTATAAGTTTATGAGAGAAAGAAAAATTCGAAAAACAACAGAATTCGTAAATCGGTCGGGCCAGAAAATAGAAAATATGGCTTCCGGGAAGGTAAACCACCTTGACATTCATGGCGGCCAGTATTTTAAAGTAAACTGTACAAGGGCTAATAATGCAACAATAATAACTTTCACAATATAATACGAAATACGGTCGCCGGTCGCAATTTCTGCATGCTCCTACGGGAGCAAAAAGTTAATAAAAAACAGACATCACATTCCGCCTGACGCTTTACCTAGCAGCTAAAACTCGTTTATTTGAACTGCACAATCTTGTTTAACTTACATGATCGTATGTCAATATTGTGATTTCGCGCATGTGTGATAACAATAGCTCGAGGAAAGTATTGTTGAAACAGTAGGCCTACACACGAATCCGGTTGGAAATAGCACAAGCTTGTGGTGAAACAGGGAAAGTGTGTTTCTGCATGATCACCAATGTAAGATGAATTAGCTGATAGTGGTCACCAGATTACCAATTCATGAAGGGACTATTTGACCGCTTAACCCTATCAGGCCGGGGGTGGGGAGGGGCAGGGCATAATGACCCGCCAGAACTCTAGTCACAAATATAACTCTGTAGGTGTATATCCTTTGTCAATGAGACGTCTTCATCAAACGTCATTCTCCTAAAGTATATGCACGTTACGCTGTGGACAGGCCAGTTCGATGACGTAACAAATGGTCAACGTCAATGAAGACACAGACATGTCCCTTATAGTTACACCACCGGTGCGGAAATCGCCAGAAAAGGCATCATTTATAATACACGAGATTAGCCATGAGTTACATATAGACATTATAAGCTGAAGAAGTGGAGTCCCTCTTTCGGCTGTGAGGAGATGGTACAACCGATTTCTCCGACGTGTCCACCAAACGTAATTCTCCCTTTTGCGCGTTACGCTGTGGATAGGCCATCGTGATGACGTAACAAACACTCAACGTCAAAGAGGGTACAGACACGTCCCTTGGTTACAAAAACGGTTCGGGAATCGTCAGGAAAGACATCTTATAGAATACACAAGATTGGTCATGGGTTGTATAAGCAGAAAGATCAAGAGAGGGCTGAACAGAGTAAACAAATCGACGTTAAATGGGGTACCCGACACAAGAGCCTCGAGTATCCGATAAAAACCATGCAAAACTTTTTATGCCGTACTTTCTTTATACAGTATGGTACATAACTCCGGGACGAATATTTCAGGAAGAAAAAAAAGTATGACACTAAGCCTTTCACTTCCGGGGTGAGGATGAATACCAACCAGTCCGCGTCTTCGTCTCTTTTACTTCGGCCTTTCATCTTCTATACACAAAAACGCCGGTACAACGTAATCTGGTCGTCTTTATTCCATAATGGGAGATAACCCGTTCGTGTTGAGACAGTGTCT
This sequence comes from Hanleya hanleyi, assembly GCA_036873755.1. NCBI lineage: Eukaryota > Metazoa > Mollusca > Polyplacophora > Lepidopleurida > Hanleyidae > Hanleya > Hanleya hanleyi. The sequence goes on from JAVTVY010053833.1 coordinate 8,593, forward strand.
TTCACTTAGCCGGTCATTCACACGTGCTGCTGTCGAAGAAGGGAAATATATCCACTATCATGGTACTTTAAATATCGGCTTCGAAAATGGGAATAAATATTCTCATGATAAGGTTGAAACACGGACTGTCCTCTGCATTATACTTTCAGATGTGTACTTTTCCTACGAAACTAACAATGTGAAGAAAATACAAACTATGCCAAAAAAAATTGATGGGGATGAGGGCCTCAGGATTATTAGGGAACAGTTATCTGAGTAGCACTTTGCAAAATGGGGAAAGTCATCTCGCGCTGAGTACAGATAATTCGAGAGGTCAAAATACCAAGCCACATCATTTCTGTTTAGGAACAAACCAGACTTTATGCAAATTCATGAGACCTCATGCAGTGTCGTCTCATATCTCTATAGATCCTTAACAATGGGGTCAGCAAAAACCAGCTTTGCGCAGTGGCGGTACCATAGCTGATGAGGAACATCCGAGGCGTGGTTATTGCTAGTTGAAAACTATTCCCAATACCCCGCGCTGGCGATCTGAAATACGGTCGCCGGTCGCAATTCCTGCATGCTCCTGCGGGAGCAAAAGTTAATCAAAAACAGACGTCACATTTCACCTGACGCTTTACCTAGCAGCTAAAACTCGTTTATTTGAACTGCACAATCTTGTTTAACTTACATGATCGTATGTCAATATTGTGATTTCGCGCATGTGTGATAACAATAGCTCGAGGAAAGTATTGTTGAAACAGTAGGCCTACACACGAATCCGGCTAGAAATAGCACAAGCTTGTGGTGAAACAGGGAAAGTGTGTTTCTGCATGATACACCAACGTAAGATGAATTGTCACCAGATTACCAGTTCATGAAGGGACTATTTGACCGCTTAACCCTACCAGGCCGGGGGTGGGGAGGGGCAGGGCATAATGACCCGCCAGAACTCTAGTCACAAATATAACTCAGATCCTGTAGGTGTATATCCTGTGTCAATGAGACGTCTTCACCAAACGTCATTCTCTTGAAGTATATGCACGTTACAATTCAATTCAATTCAATTCTTTTCATTGCTCGACTCTGTCACATAAAGAGTATGGCAAATGACATAATAATAACAAAATAATATAAAAGACAATTGATACAGAGATAAAGCCTGACCCTAAGCCTAAGCCTGTTACTGTGGCAATATCAATTTGTAAAGAAAAAAGATAGAACTAAGTATACTCAGCTGGGTTTGGGATTTATCTGTTCGTTCCTATATAAGGGAGCGTTCCCAATTATGGTTTTTGCTTCGTTCGTTTAAATTACCGAAAAAAAACCAAGTCGTTCTACACCCATCGTTTTGATTTTCGTGGAAAACCATTGATAAAACCATTCAACGCATTGGTTCGTTCGCCAGTGAACGAAGTCGTTCGTTTTGCAGAAAACCATTGCGGTTTTTTCCTTCTTTGTTTGCCATCGTTCGATCGTTCGCTGGAAAACGATGGCGCAATAATACAGTCACGTGATGTTCGCATTATCCAGCCTGATAACACAATCTCAGTGGGCACGGAGAAAAGAATCCGTTAATTCAAAGCAGAATTCTCTGACGTTTGGATAGGCAGTAAATTAATTTTACGTGTAACCAGATGTTGAAGTTCAGCTACATAATTAGACGACAGAAGTAATTAATGCACGTTTTTTCCCCCGACTTGAGTATACACCCTCGCGTCAAACCCTGCATGGTTATTCGGTTCGTTCTGAAGGCTATCTCCTTGCCAATCCTCGACCGCATTATTCATTGTTATCTGAATTGTATTATATCTAGTCTATTATATTGATGGCTATAGGTACGTGTAGTAAACATACGCCAGCCCCGAATTCCACAAGCACCGCGATATCATTTATTGAATATCAATCTTTCCATGGTAATTCATAAGCTCCGTAATTCCTTCAACGCCCCATCCCAAAAAGAAATCTTCCTTTTTTTCATTTTTAAAATTTATTTCTTTCTCGATTAACAATTTGTAAATATAAGTTTTAGCAAGAACAATGATTTTTTTTGACATATGACAAATAATTAAAAGTTAGCTTTCAAATGTCCGAATCTTTATTGATGTGTGTTCATTGTGATTAATACTTTTAACTATATTTAAAGGTGCAGATTTGGGTCAAGTTTGTTTAATGCTACCGTAACTTTAACCAAATGTGATATATTTTATGTGTTGCATGTAACAGCGGTCTTATTTGAATTCTTGAAGTAAATACGTTCAGAATGGCGCGTGAATTATACGGCCCCAGAAGGTCGGTTGGAACTAAGCATACACAGTTACCGGAACCAATTTTCCAAAAATAACTTCCGAATCCGAAGTAAATTAAAATAAGAAATTTCTTACAAGGATTAATTGTATGTAATGTTCAATTATAATGGAATATCTACAGATAGTATCAATAGATAATCATAGACGTGTTGTTTTAACATAGAAATAGCAGCTTATAATTACAAAAATATCAAGATTTAAATAAATACATGTAATATTTATATATATGTTTCAATGCACAGCAGTCTTAGCCCATGTATATCCTAACCTGACATCACAAGTATAACCCAAGGCACCCACGAGAACGCTAAATCATCAGTGATGTATTCAATGTATTTTGTTGTCTTTGTTTGATATTGTCTGTGATGTTTTCACATTGTTGTTATGTTTCTTGTATGATGTTTCTTTTAATGTCCTATTGTTTTAGTGTCTTAATTGTTCTTGTCTTAATGTACTCATGTTATATTTGTTTTAATGTATGTCTTAATGTATATGCATTTTAGTCCTATGGACAAAACTGAGCAATAAATCTATCTATCTGTAAATTAATATATTCTTTGTGACACTTATCATCTGATAGCAAGCTGTGGGATATAATATCCAAAAGTTCTTCAACCGTAGTAAGCTCTAATCCGGACCGTATATAATACCATGGAGCCTATAGTAGGCTCCATGATAATACCGAAGCCATTTTGATAATAACGTCCCAGTGTTGAGAATTGTCGTAACTAAAATTCTATCATTTTCTGAATTGCTATTCAATAAATAAAAACAACGGCAATATACGGACTGTAACGGAGACCGTGAATCGAAATTTCTGTTGATCTAAGGTTAAATAAACACATTTGAGTTGTAGACGGTATCGAGGAGACCACCGTTGTGTGTCCAGGTGTGAAGTGTGGCCGCGAACATCACAAGAATGCTTTGCTGCCAGACACGTAATGGCGTCAAGAAAGTTTCAAAACAAAACAAAATGTAGAAATTGTACGCACGATGAAAGGAACACGTGGAGAGAGACACACGGGTATATTGCAATAAAAGGACATACTATTTCTAACCTGCTCAATTAATTGTTTTTCGTCGCACAAGTCGTATCTATCACAGTATCCTACCACATGATCGTTTATCGTCGCATTGTACTTTCCTGCTAATCCTGATAAGTAGTCGTTCGATTTTTGTGTTCTAGACACTCTCACGAGATTGGAGTAAATCTCGTACACGTCATCCCCCCCCCACCCACCATGGTCTCCTCTTCAGTCAGACTGCGGGCAGGTCATACAACATCAGTTTAACCATGGAGTTAAATATATTACTTGCATAGGCCAGATAGACAAATTTTGCCGGAAAATTCAAGCCACGCTTATTTGAACTCTTATATCATTTAGTATGTATCGCAAAATACATGACATGATGGCATTTCAAATGATTAATAACTTTGAAACGAAAATGTTTTTTTCAAGAATAACACTAAATTGTGTTGAAAGTAGGAAATGTTGGAAATTTAGGCATTCTTCACAAAAGCGCTGCGTATGTTTTTAAATGAATTTAAATAAAAAATAATATCAATCATTCAACATTACAAGAAATGTTTGGTGTCATATTCCTGAAAAAATGTGAGATGTGAATCTTGGCTGGGCGTCGAAAGCAAATTGAATAGTGGTACGGCCTCACGAGGCAAGGGTGGGGGGACTACTATCATAGCACTTCAGGGGAGTGTCGAGGGGACGCCTGGGTCCCGGAAGCTCCTGGGGTCTAGATCCCCGGGGAAGCGTTCAGAGCGATTTCCGGTGAATAAAATCACTCTACAATGAAGAGTATTTTTAGTTATTTTCTAATCCTTTTACCATGAAAACGCAATCGATAGGGGCTTTCTGCGATTCTGGATTAGAAAATAATAGAGTAAAGTTAAAGCTAGACATATTCGTGGCCGATACAATTATTATGGGCAGTGGTGTTAATAAATTCATTGTACAAGTAGCGCAATCTAAATTCATAATTCAAATGTAGAGATACCGCTAGCTATACTTCTGCGATAATATTATCAGATGGCGCTCGTAGTTTTTCACAACGGGTAGTAAATGCAAACATTGACTTATTTCGTGGACAAGGACGCAAAAAGAAGCAGAAGAAAAAGAAAAAACCCAACACTGAATAGTTCATGATAGATTATATTTATAAATTCTCGTCAGAATGCACACACACCGTGGTCAGTTTAATACGGTGCCGGGTATATACCGGTAGGCCTGTTATCGACGGCTTAACAGCCTTCACGTTTGAGCTACCATCATTCGAGCAGTGTGTGGGCGTGTCTTAGTGTGACGTCACTCCGGCGGAACTACTTTTAATCGTTTTTTCTGCAGCAAGTCACAGCCTTGGAAACTCTATAGAAAACCATCGAACGAACGCAATGGTTTTTTCGTCGTTCGTTTTTCCAATGGTTTTTTTGGAAAAACGAACCAACGATACACCCATCGTTCGTGGCATGGTTTAAACGAAATGGTTTAAACCATGAAAACACGAACGTTAAATGGGAACGCTCCCTAAGTACATATTATGTATGTACATTGCTATTCTACCATGTTCTGATGGAGGGTTGAACAGAATTTCTATATACTTTTCTTTGTCTATTGCTGATGTGGCATTATCCTGTATTTGTAGGAGATCAGATAATGGTTTTCTTTTAATATAGAGACTAGGACATTCCAATAAAAAGTGGTTTTCGTCTTCTATTTTTTTTTGCACTACAGAGTTTACAGTATCGTTCGTCTCTGGGGATATTATAGTATCGTCCAGTCTCTATTTCGAGTGTGTGTGTACTTGTTCTAAATTTACTAATTGTTTGTTTATGTTTGATGTTTTCTATTTCGTAAAGGCATGGTTGTAGTGTGTATTTGTGGTAAACTTGTCTGAGGAGTGTGAGCTTGCCAGAATATTGGTTTTGATTCAGGTGTCTAAAAAAGTGTGTTTGGTAATTTCTTTCTAGATTCTCTTTCAGTTGTTTAAGATTTGCTTTTAGACATTTCTGGGTTAATCCACAATCTGAGAATAATTGTTCTGAGTTTGTAATATTAATGTATTTTTTTGTAGTATTTTCCCAGTTATATTTTGATAGAGGATTGTTTACGTAATAGGTATACGCATCTTTTAGTAGTACATTTGTTGTTGTCTGTAGTCTATTTCTATATTTTAGCGATTTGGCCAGAATGAGGTGTATCAGTGGAAATTGTCCAAGTTCCGCACGACAGGCTATATTTGATGCTCGTTTTGGAACTCCAAGGGTCCATTTACAGTATTTCAGTAGAACTTGTTCAAATGGAGTCCTGTCGTAGGTTTTTAGATTTATCCAAAAATTAACAGATTTATTTAAAAGCTTATCGTCTAGACCCCAGATTTCTGAATTATATAGAAGTACGGGTGTAATTAGAGACTGGAATAAACCCGATTTAATTTTTATTGGAAAGTTGCAGTTGTTCGTAGTTTTTTCCAATTTGAAAAGTGCTTTTAATGCTTTTTGTTTAAGATCAACAATTGAGGCATTGAAGGACCCATTATTTTCAATAATGATTCCCAAGTAATGATATTTGGTGCAATGTTGCAAGGTAACATTATTAAATCTAAATTCTGGTTGGGCTTCGTTTTGTTTCTGATAACATTGCATAATCATAATTTGAGATTTACTGTAGTTAATATTGAGATGCCAGGATATACAATATGTTTCAAGTGTTTTCAGTGAGTTTTGTTGGCCCTGGGATGTTTCTGAGATAAGGAGTAGGTCATCAGCATATAGGAGATGCGTAATGTCTTCTTCCTGCAATTTGACCGGATTTGAGATCGAATGATCAAAGATTAGATCATTAACGAATATGTTAAATAAGGTTGGACTCAAACTGTCTCTCTGACGAACGCCTATGTTACTTGGTATTGATGGGGATATTTTGTTATTTATTTTTAACTTGAGTGTATTGTTGCTGTGTATACTTTTTATAAGTTCATAGAAATTGCCGGTTACCCCGATTCTTTGTAGTTTTAAAACTAGTCCAGTATGCCAAACAGAATCAAATGCTTTTTGGAAATCTACGAAGCATAAGTAGAGTATCTTTTTGTTGTTTTTAATATACTTATCTATCAAGGCTTTTAGAACAAACAAGTGGTCTGTCGTTCTGTGATCAGTACGGAATCCAGCTTGAGTGTCGGGTAAGATTTGAGTTTCATCAAGGAATCTCATTAGTCTGTTATTTAATACTTTAGTGAATAGTTTGCTTAGACAACTGAGTAGGGATATACCTCTGTAGTTTTCTGGCTTTTGTTTGTTTCCTTTCTTGTGGATTGGTGATAAGTAGGCATATGACCAGGACTGCGGGAATATTCCTGTGTGGAGTATTGTATTAAATAATTTGGTAACTGGGGAGAGAAGTATATCTTGCTCATATTTCAGGATTTCATTAGATATTTGATCTGGTCCCGCAGATTTATTGTTTTTTAGTGTCTTTGTAGCGGTTTTCACTTCTTTGGATGAGATGCCTCCATTCAGGATGGAATTGGAATTTAGGGCGACTGATTCTAAATTTATCAACTCCGCTTTCAAATGAGGATCGCCCGGATTAGTGGTATTATCAGTATTGAGTTTTTTGAAATGTTCGAAAAGCGAGGAGCTGTTCTCAACCGATTCATTTGACTTTGGTATATCACCGGACTTCTCGAGTGATTCCAATATATTCCAAATTTCTTTAGTATCTTGACCGTCTGTATTATGTAATTTGTTAACTAGGGAATTTTTCAGATCTTTAAGTTTTTGTTTCAATAATTTCTTATAGGCCTTTTTTTGGTAGTTGTATTTATCTCGGATTTCGTTGTTCCAAGGATGATTTGAGACATCTTTTCCCAGCTTTTGAACTGTTTTTCGATGTGTGTAACAGTCTGAATCAAAAAACGGTTTATTTTTGCGACGTCTTCTTTTTCGCGTTGTATGAAATCGAGGGTATGTTTGATCTGTAGCATTTAGTAGAATTTGGGTGATTGCCTGTGTTGCAGAATCTACATCTGCCTGAGTGTTAGATATATGCATTGACATGAATTCGTTTACCTTATCCAGACTTTCGTCTGACAGGAGAATTGACTGAAAAATGAACTCTTCTTGTTTAGGTAGTTTGATTGTAGGGGGTATTGGGTTAAAAGTAACAGTTTCAATTGGTGGGATAATTTGTTTAAGGCACTTAATGTTACAACTAATCTGACAATGTCTTGAAAGAATATTCAGTGGGCAGACAGTCATACTCATGATCTTCTGTACAAATGAAATAATCAATGGCGCTTGAACCTCTGGTGTCAAAATAGGTGAATTTTCCAAGGGAATCACCAACAGATCTGCCATTAAGTATTCTCAAGTTTGAAGATTGACATAGAGATAGTAGTTTGGGGCCATGCGCATGTACTTTGCCATGTGTATCCATATTATGTCTCGGTAGAAAGGTATCAATGCTGTAAGTTGAGTGTATATTAAGATATTTGTTGTCATCTTGTATAAAATCAGGGGAAGTCTTCGTTCTAGCGTTAAAATCGCCCATTAGTAAAATGGCTTCTTCGTTGCTATATCTCGCAATATATCTCTAGCATAAGAAATTGGTTTGTTTAGTAGGGGGAATCACCCGGTGTTATGTACACAGTTGCCAGAAACAAATCATTTTCCCAGCCAAAGGTGGATTTGTTAAGTTTAATCCAGATTGTGTTGTTTGTTTTCAAGACCAAGGAAATACCACCAATGGATTTCTTGTGTAATACAACTATACCCCCTGATTTCCGTCCAGCCGAGGACCTACCACTAGCAGATTAAAAATAATAATCATAATCAGGTAAAATATTATTTACAAAGTCTTTAACATACTTCTCATTATTTAACCAAGTTTCTACCAATCCTACTATATCATGCTTTCTAACGCTAGATATGAAAAAAATCAATCTAATTAAAATTAAATCCTATAACTGCTTCCCCATTTGGATATGTCGCTTGCCTACATAGCGACATATACGACTGGGGAGCATTGATAGGATATTAATTTATTAAGATTGGAAAAAAATTGCCTTCTTCTGTAATTTTTCTTTTCAGTCCATCTATGTTCCAACATGAAACAGCGAGAATATTATCGATGTTCATGATACTGGATTTGGTAGCTGTCCATACATCCACAGTTTGTGTATATTCATATTATTACTACTTGTTTAGTTTTGTTTAAATATCTTCTTTTTCTTTAAAATGAATGAGTTATATAGTGACTATATTATACATTTATCACTATAAGATTTCCACTAAAGATGGCGCAGTACGGTATCACTAACATCTACGATAAATAAATACGGCATGTTTAGTTTCATACGCATAAGCACGTATACACATGTATCACAGTTAGAAAGAGCTCTCAAGCTCTGAAGGGAGGAAAGTTGAACATGCCAAATTGTTGTTGTTGATGTGCGCCGGGTTGTAGTAGTCCGGGGTTTATCCAGTTGTACGGGTAGGACCATGGTGTGGGTGGCATCGATATCATCATGTGCCAATTTGGATAACTCGGTGGTGGTTGTTGCTCTGCTGCTGGTGTTGTTGGTTGTTGTTGGCTGAATGTTTGATGATTAGCGATGGTCTCCAGTCCAGCCTCAGAAGATTTAATAGGCCTACTATTGGGAAGAATATAATGAGATTGAGCCTTCACATCCTTGGGGTTGATCCTGTGACTTTCATATTTCCGTTCAGCATTTTGTTGTGGCATTTGCCTTTCATATGGTCGAAGGCAGTAGCAGGGGGTTGGATACTTCCTTGATGTTTCTCACAAGTTGTTTTAGTCCATCAGTATTAAGGTGCACTTTGTCTGGTTTCATGTGGTTATGAAAATCAATGTTGTTGTTACAAACATAATGAACTCCAGGTGTTTGTTGGCATACAGTTTTCAGTCTCTTGTTCACATAAGAAATCTTTGCGGCATATCCTTTCCGTGGTGGGATGCCAAGGATAAGTATGTAAGTTTCTGGACACTTATCTTTAGTTGTATCAATGAGAGTTGAAAAGTTATCAACTACCTCATTTTCTGATAAGGTTGGCACATCATTTGTTCCAACTAGAAAAGCAGCACATTTTGGGCTTGGGGTCGTCTCGTTCATGCCCAACATGTATCTGCTAGCTCCAAGTGTTGTCTTGTTCTTCAGATGAGTGATCAGCACTTTTTTGTTTTTGTAGATGCGGTTCTTGTTCAGTTCCGTTACATTTGAGTCCCCATGCAATAATAACGAGATCTGCTGGATGTACAGATGTAGAAAGATTTTTCCTCTTTATTTCTACGTTCACCAATTGGGGTTCTGTCGTAGGCCCTATTATTGTCGGTTTCGTATGATGGCCGAGAAGGGACATCGCTGTATTGTGTTAATGAATCTGGACCGACACACGATGCGAAGTCGCGAAGCCACGATGCGAAGTGGCGAAGCCACGATGCGAAGCGCGAAGTCACGATGCGAAAGCAAAACAAAGCATTGCAAAGCCTGGAAGCGAAGCGCGAAGTCACGATGCGAAGAAGCGATGCGAAGCCACGATGCGAAGCGCGAAGTCACGATGCGAAATCAAAACAAAGCAGATGCGAAATCAAAACATGAAGCGCGAAGTCACGGCACCTAACTTCGCATCGTGGCTTCGCCACTTCGCATCGTGACTTCGCGCTTCGCTTCCAGGCTTTTCAATGCTTTGTTTTGATTTCGCATCGTGACTTCGCGCTTCGCATCGTGGCTTCGCGACTTCGCATCGGGGCTTCGCCACTTCGCATCGTGACTTCGCGCTTCGCTTCCAGGCTTTGCAATGCTTTGTTTTGATTTCGCATCGTGACTTCGCGACTTCGCATCGTGGCTTCGCCACTTCGCATCGTGACTTCGCGCTTCGCATCGTGGCTTCGCGACTTCGCATCCTGCCTTCGTGTGATTCATAACACAATACAGCGATGTCCCTTCTCGGCCATCTCGGCCATCATAGTTTCGGGATCATCGATTCCATCCGTGTCTGTGTCTATGTCCTTCGATGACGACTCAGTCGATGTTCCAGCAACAGAGGATGATTTTTTAGAGTTTTTCATTTGCCATGAATATTCAGAAACTGTGCAAGGCTGGGTATTCACAATCCCTGCTGTTTCTTTTTCCGTCATTGTGCCTTGGTCACAGCATGGAGTGTGTTTATGTTCCTCTGTTTTATATTGGAGTTGGGACGACATGTTGGTGATTTTCCTTTGGACGGCGGCAACAGAGGTAGATAAAAGTTGTATGGAGTCATTCATCCCTGAGATACTTGTTGCCAGGCTTGCCACAGTTACTGTAAGATCGCCCACTTTTTGTTCAATCCTTATGGCCTTCTCATTATTTGATAGTCACGTAGTAGATCTATAATATTATTTTCCACATAAACCAGTTTACTCATCATTTCAGAAGTGTCAGAGTTTCTGATTTCATGAGCCTTCCTCAGGAGATTTTGTTTAATCTGAGGGGTGATATGGGAAGCTGATGGTTGAAGTTTGCTCTTCATTGGTGTGGAATAATCTTTTTCTTCTGTGAGAATTTCCACTGGTTTGGTTTGGTCTTCATCTTCACTTTCGACTTTGGTTTGTTCTCCATCTTCATTTTCGATTTTCTCAGTGAACATCTTCATTGGTTTGGTTTGGTTCATCTCTTCACTTTCGTTTTCCTCTGTGGATATCTTCTTTGGTATGGTTTGATCTCTTTCTTCACTTTCATTCACCTCGACTGCCGTGTGTTTAACTGGTGCATCGGGCATATCAGTGAGGCGGTCAGTCTTCTACGAAAGCCGAGAGGGTTCTTCAGAGTTTTATTTTTTGACTTCTGACCTTCGACTTCCGACTTCCGACTTCTGACTTCAGAATTAGGATTTTTTTTGCTGCTATAATGCATTGCATCGTAAATTATGAAACATGGAATAACAGAATACCATTATTATGACATCTTGTGCTTGAAAAGCTGATCGCATGTACTTTTAATAATCAGATAACCATTGAAGTTTATCTTGAGTTATGTTCTGATTATTAAAATGCGACAACTTCTAATGTAAATCGAAATGCCCTATGGCAAAAGTCAAAGGCGCCTCAATTACATAATTTAATTGCATAATTTGTTACAGTACGAATAATCACATTTAATGCGCCCTTTCCACATTAATCGTTGGGCAATGCATGTCTTGTCCCAGTGGCGGCGACAAGCGCACAGCACGTGGGCCACCGCCTGAGCTCCGATCCGTTCTCATGATGTTTATAACATAGAGCGGGGTTTTCATCTATTGATACCTGGTGTAAATATGATAATATGGATCAAATACAATAAAGAACCAATAAGCTTACATTTGATAATTTTGGAAAATGCACCAGTTATTATCGATGAAAATATATTCTGGGTTAACCCTATCTGGCCTGAGATTTTTGGGACCTGTCCAGGGGGCAAATTTAAAAGAAATGTGACAACGTAATATGCCACAGATAAATGCGACAATTACATAAAATATTTCAACAATTCTATTCAACTTATCAGAATTACTCCCAATACATTATCGAATAATATAGTATGATAATTTACGCATCAATGCGACAAGGGGCTGTCAATATATTTATCGATTATTCGAATATTATGTACGATTTTCTGATTTCCTAGATGCTAGGACACAAAAAAATAAGCTTAATTTTGTCAAGCCCAATCATATCATAAGATTGTACCATTACTCCCAAATATATAAATAAATAATATAAATATTTGTTTGTATCACGTGATTCTATAGTTCCCTTATTGGTTTCTCCAAACCTTGAATAGTCTTGATAATTTTGATTACTTAAAGGGGAAATCAAATGGAAAATTAAAACTTCTGTGGGGGAGATATGTTGTTGCCATATTTTTTTAAAATTGCCACATTGCGCAGATTTTTTTTTTACATTATTTGCATGAAAACATTTCTCCTGGTTGATGAGAAGCTTTCTGAAACTGGTAAAAATTTGATATGCAAATAAGCTATTGGTGAGTTGAATAGATAAACAAATACGAATATTTAAGATTCTGATACCTTTGCAGTCCATTAACATGTGTAAGGAGGTGTGTTAGTTGAAATGGATTTTTAATAAATATGAATCGCAGGAGTACTCCTTTGTTACTTCATATTTGTTAATAAGATATCATAATCCGTGCAGTTTCCAAAATAAAGCCCTTTGTTGATATGGGAACCGTATTTCTATAAATACTTATAACTTTTTAGAACTAGTTTTCATGATGCTGTAAATAAGCAATATTACAAAGAAAGACATTAGCTTATAGCTTTGTGACAATTCCAGTATAATCTAGCCATTATCTTGAGTTCATTTGGTGACTTCACCAAATACCATTTGCAATAAATTACATCATTAGCAGATTTAAACTTTAAACCTAATGTCTCTGTAACCGTGGCCTAAAACTGGACCTAGAACGGTTGGGTTCCCTTTTAAATTGCCAATACTATAATCAGAAGACCAAAGCAGAAAGTCACAGACAGAATTATAGGTATTATTATCATATATGTAAAGGTAAAGTTGCAAGGGGTGAATGAAGTCAGAAGTCGGAAGTCAGAAGTCGGAAGTCAGAAGTCAGAAGTCAGAAGTCAGAAGTCAGAAGTGAGAAGTCAGACGTCGGAAGTCAGAAGTCAGAAGTCGGAAGTCGGAAGTCAGAAGTCAGAAGTCAGAAGTCTGAAGTCTGAAGTCAGAAGTCAGAAGTCAGAAGTCTGAAGTCGGAAGTCTGAAGTCTGAAGTCCGAATTCGGAAGTCGAAATCAAAATAATAAACTTCAATGGTTATCTGATTATTAAAAGTACATGCAATCAGCTTTTCAAGCACACAATGCCATAATAATGGTATTGTGTTATTCCATGTTTCATAATTTAAGATGTAATGCATTATCAAAGAAAAAAATCCTAGGTCTGAAGTCGGAAGTCAGAAGTGAGAAGTCGGAAGTCAGAAGTCAAAAAGTGAAACTCTGAAGAACCCTCTCGGCTTTCGTAGTCTTCTGATGTCCGATTACAGGTCCCTGTCGTTGTAGTGGTTCCGGCATAGGAAGCGCTTGGGGAAGTTTTACAAACTCGCAATGGTCTTCAGAATTTGAAAATTTGATCTGTTGATAGATGTTGTCCACTACTTTGCTCACATTATCAAACTCACGAGCTATCCATGTGGATAAAAAAAAAAAATAATAATAAAACAAAGGACATTACGCTTTATATAATTATGTCGTTGGCGTTACAATAGAAATGTCACCATGAACGTTCATATGTGCAAATACAAAATGTACATTCACAAGGGTGATCTGTCATGCCACCGAGATTAATTTTGAAGTTATTGGAAATGCTGTTTGCTCACTGAATTTATTGCACTATTTCAGGCCGCCTTATCTCTTTTCATGTTATTCAATCCACATTTTGTCCCCCCTGACTCGAGGGGGGGGGGGGGAATTGGCTTATTAATGTCACACTCAAGGTTGTTTCGCTCATATGGTGAGTCAGTTTGGTTGGTGGAGTGAGTGAGTGAGTGAATATGATTTAACGTCGCTTTGGTTGGTGGAGGAAGTCAGTGCCCGGAGAGAACACCCGCCCGTCGGCAAGTAACTGACAAACTTCCATACATGGACCAGCTGGGATCGAACCCATGCCGGTTCAGCGGTGTGAGGCTACCCGACTCGAGCGCCTACAAGCGGGCAAGGGTAAATTACTCCTACAGGGACAGTTCGGCGACTTCGCTATTTGGATAGGCCATATATTCATGGGCATTGCCAGGTAAGATCTAACCGGGTTGCACGGACTCGGGCATTAACCAATCTGGGTATCTCTTCATAGTGGTTTGAATGAGACATCAAGGTAGGAGATTTTTGGTTGGCTCAGCTGTGTCCGACTCCATGCAGGTAGGATATACTTTGATGTTGCCACCATCTGGTCGGTACGGCGCCATAATGCGTGGTAGATATCAAGGGCATCGCTAGGAGGGGTCGTTGGGTATTAACGACCCACTTCAGAACCAAATTAGATATTAGTTTCCTATATATGTTGGACAGCTAGTGGGCTAACTGATAGCATAGTTAATGAGCCCGTCTTAAGAATTCGTGGCGACGTCCATGAATATATGGCTTGTCTGATATAAACCTTGAGGTAAATGGAGACGATTATCCTATCACCCCTCTATGAATACAAGTGGATTTGTCCAAATGTGGATGCAAGGTCATAATGCTGTTAAACATTCATGACATGGACCCACTGAACACCAAATTCAACTGAAGTGAGATCCTAAAGCGACCTACGATGAGGAGCTTTGCTAGAATATTAATTTATGAAGACTGGAAATAGCTCATATCTACATGTATTATTTCAGTCATGTGTCAAAATCGTAATCATGTGAGCAACTCTTTATATGTAGTTCACAGTACATGTGTATCTCAGAATTTGGTGTATTTTACACAATTCATTCTCTCGATTCACAACGTACATCCCTTGTGAGAAAATTCTCGGTTTGATGGTGGGCTACATAAATCTCAGTTATGACAACGGACATCAATGACTGCCCTCTATATACTAAACAAGACAAGATATCGTAACCCAATAATCACATGGAACAACAAAGGAAGACAAGACTAGATGTTTAGCAGCAACAATGGAGATTTTTATTCAGCTTCATTAACACAGACATCAGAGTATCTCCATAAACTATCGAACCGAACAACATATGAATGCATTCAACAGTATTGACCCAAGAAAAATGAATCTCTAACAATTCGCCCCTCTGTTGGTGATAATATGAAAATTAAATCACAAGCGAAATAAATTGTATATTTGGCCAACAAAAAATTTTGTTTAAATTTTAATTCCATGTTTTTCTTCTCTTTCTTTTCATGATTTAGTTTCCTTCAATTTATCGAACTTGTGAGCTAAACATTCAAATATCACCAGGCCTGGAAGCATTACATTTCTCAGAACAAATCTCTTCGGAGAAATATCAAAGACAATTACCCTATTAAGGACTTGCATTCAACATTCTTTTCCTACGAAATAGGCTACCATCTGCAAATTGTCCGGTAGTCAGTCAGTGAGTGAGTGAGCCCATCCGAATCCTTTCGTCGGCAAAATCAGGAGAACCGTTGACATTAGAACCTTGATTTTGAAGGTGCATAAGGGGACTGTTACCAGCAAGTTCTGAGCTAACCTACTTCTGATCAAAATTTCTGCTGATTTTTGATGAAAATCACAGTTGATTCTGAATTGGGCCGTGCCCATCGTAATATAGGCAGGTTTTCAACTTGGGGCGGGGGGGGGGGGGTTTCCAAGAGTTCAGTGCGCGTCGGGGTCCTAATACATACCCAACTTCGTAGGTCCTGTGACGTTAGTCACACTGCCATGTAAGTACTGTATCAATTCTTTCTCCAGGTGAGACTTTTTTTGGTGAATAAATGTTTGTTTAGGTGAAATTTTGGCCTTCAAAATCTTATGAGTGATAACATATTTGACTGATTTAATGGAGACTTCCTAAAGCTTGTCACTCATTTGCGTGCTCCTGTTGGCACAAGTTATTACAGAGTTCCCAGTATGCATTTGATGTGGTCACGTCATAGGGCATATCTGCTGTTGTCAAATACTAAAATATTATGTAGTTCCAAACCTAGTCGACATCTCCATCATACACATCTGTACAAGTCTGTCTGTGGATGGGGCAATAAATTCACCCACATGAATATGAAAATACATTTTACCAATGTACTGATACACAGGTGGGTATATGACTGAGAGGAGTAAAACGAGCAGAACAGATTCTGTAGTGAGAAGGTACATGTAGACACATATGGTACTGCACTTAAAGGTGAAATGCAAAGGTTTTTTTGATATTTCATGTTGGTTTAATAATGATTTATAATAATTTAGACCAAGACCGCCTGCAAGATTCGCAGCGTTTAGAATTCCCGTTGTCTTTAGACATTGTTTTTACAATGTATACTGCTTAATCTAGACTCAATTCCCTATCACAAGATAGACAAAATCTAATCTAGCGGAGCTCTCTCAAAATACGTCCACGCAGGGTGGCTGCAGAAAGAAAGTGGGAAGTGTATTATGGGTGCAGGCGCAGTGTAACCTATTGGCTGAGGCTCCAGAGGGTGAGAACTTTTAGTCTGCAGTAGGATCTCCATAGGAAGATAATTGCACAACAATGGCAGGTGTAGATTTGAGCAATAAATGTTTGTTTTTTTATATTTCATGTTGGTTTAATAATGAAAAAAATATTGGTGAATCTACTTTGCTTGGTCCAATTTGAAGTATTTCATGTTCTAGAAGCTTTTAAAATGTTGATACCCCAAGACCAGCTGAATTCTGATTTACAAACCGTCATCGCTTATCTTTCCTTGATAATGACGTCGCGTCAGACCAGCCTCTCGAAAACTGAACCTTACAAGTATTGACGTCCAACCACATGGTCTGATGTGATGTCACAACCAATGGCAGATAAGCCATACAGATTTCATTTCTGAGATTGACCGGACTTGAGATACCAAATGTGTGTCACTTTTCTAAAGCTACTAGGAGACAAAATACTTCAAATAAATCCAAACAATGTAGATAGATTGATAGCTCCATCATTAACTAACCCATGAAGAACATAAAAAGAAAAATATGAAAACCTTTGCATTTCACCTTTAACTAAACTAGATCATTTTCACTAGGTCATTTTCAGGGGTATCCATTTGGACACCATGTCAACTTTATCCATGTTTGCAAATAATTCAAAACAATAATTCATATCCGTAAGAATTCATACCCATATTCACATATACACAGCTGTAATACAATATGGTAATCCCTCTAATAATTCAATCACAGGAAGTGAAATTTCCCACCATAAAATCTGGGGGTGATCAAATTTATTAGAACAGGAAGTTGCCAAAATGTTTCAAAATCCATTATTCCTTCGTTATTTCAGTGATTCTAGAGGAGGGTCAATCCAAAACCCATATATTTCATAAAGAATATATACAGGGTTCCTACCCTTTGTAAAAGACAAAATTCCATGACTTTCCAGGAATTTTCCAGGTTCAGATAACCATTTTCCAGGACCTTTAACTGAATTTTCCTGGACATTTTT